>JADRCD010213977.1:2838-33365 GCA_019843815.1 Montemys delectorum
AGAAAGAACAATATTGTTTTTTTTTTTTAAAAAAAAAAAAAAAAAAAAAAAAAAGATTTGCTAACTATTTCAAAAAATGTTTTCTATTTAAGAGAAACTTTTACAAGTCACTCTTGTAAATAATGAGAATGTTGGTCTCCCCAAGGGAGTATTTTCTACTTCAGTGTTTCTAAGAATACACAGGGTTAAAATCATGTAAAAGATTTTCTCACAGTCGAGGAGAGCAAAACACCACAAATAGGAAACCAAGCAGCTAGAGGGTCAAGACACTAGACTTCCAGGTCAGACTTCTGGTTGCAATTAAGAAAAATTCCTGCAAATATTTGTAAGGAAATAATATTTTGAATATCTACTTTCAAAGCCTACAATTTTAATTTTCTTTAGTAGTAACTTACATGGCAAATAACTGCATATATATAAACATAGTCATTGTGCACAGAAACATAATTCAAATTTTTACTTGGACATACATTATCTATGACCCTAGGACAGCAATTTGATTAATCTCTGCTTAAATTTTAGAACTAACATCTCTTCCAGGTATTGATCCCGTCCCTAGCAAGGTCTCATGTATCGTAAGCTGGCCTTGAACTCACTATGCAGCTGAGGAGAGCCATGCATTCCAGTTTCCATCTCTGGAAAAGGATGTCAGCCAGGCACCGTCACACCTTGTATGTGTAGCATTGGGGACTGAATTGAGGGCTTTGTTTATGCTGGACAAGCACTCTACCAACTGAGCTATAGGCCAGCCCAGGCATCCAAGCTTTTATATTAGAGATTTTGTGGAGTAGTTTTGGCTTTGTTGTTATTTTTCAGTAACAATGTAGACAGAACTTTTATAAAGTAGTTCACAAAACAGATGAGTTCCTAGTAGGTTATATGGTTTATAATAAATAGCTTAAGAAAGTGGACACTGAGTGAAACGTTGGCACTTGGTAATGAGAGCACAGTGGCAGAACAGCAAATCTAAGTGAGCTAAAAGCCGAGGGATCCAAAGCTGGCAAGTGTGTCCTCACTTGGGTCCTGAGGAGCAGCCCAGCAACTGCCCATGTGGACACCTCCCTCAGCTATTTGTGTAAATTCATCTAGAGACATGTTCAATGTCTATGCTATGAGAGGGCGCTTGCACGCCACCCAGGCAATGTTTAGGAGCTATCGTAGGTAATTTAAAATTGTGTTGGTTATAATAAACAAGTAAAATAGTTAACAGAAAACTTAGTTACCACAGATCATAATTTTA
Source organism: Montemys delectorum (assembly GCA_019843815.1). NCBI lineage: Eukaryota > Metazoa > Chordata > Mammalia > Rodentia > Muridae > Montemys > Montemys delectorum. The sequence goes on from JADRCD010213977.1 coordinate 4,079, forward strand.
GATTCTTTACTTTTATTGTTAATAATCAGAATAATTAGGTGGTTACATTAGGGAATCCGAGAATGGAATCTTTGTAGCTTATAATCATCATGCAGGTTACCACCAAATTTCATGAGGTTTTTAGCTAGCAATGCTCATCCCAGGAATAAAGCCAAAGTCGAACTCATTGCCAGTGCTCTGTAGTAGCATTTTACACCTGCAAAATCAGAAGGGCTTACTAGCATTTAATCTCTTACACTTCTACCCTTTCTCTTCCCTCCCTCCCTCCTAGCTAAGTAGGCCAATCTGGCTGCTCAGTGAGCTCTAGGGATCTGCCTGTCTGTACCTTTCATGGAATTATGATCAAATGCTCCCATGCTCACATTCTATTTACCTGGATTCTGTGGAGCAAACTTGGTCCCTCTTGCAGGCCTTACTGAGTTTCTCTCTTTAATTCTTGTTTTCTCTTTCAAGTATTCTTATGAGTATTAATATTGGCCATGGGAAACTCAATTGCTAGACTTTAAAACCTGGGTGAGGAGAGGTGATAAAGAACAGACAAGCTGGTAAATAATCCAGACACTTGTTAGACATGAGAAGCTACTGCTACAGAGCAGCAGACTCGAAACTATCCAGAAACATACAGGTTGTGGGAAGGTTCCCCCATATCCTGTCTAGTAAGTGAAATTATATGCTTCCTGGATAAGAAAAGACCATGGCTTTATGGCAGAGAGGGGAGAATGCTCTTTATAATCTGTCAGACCCATGGGTCGCCGACTTCCCAGACTTTGGCTAGGGTGTGTCAAGGAGAACACTGTCTAGGAAGGATCTCACTTTTCCCTTCTATTTCCATCCTTCTCTCCAACCCATACAAACACATCAGCTATGTGGCAACTAGACCACTAGATAACATAAAGCCAACATGCTAGGGTACTGTGTTCCCAACATGCTAGGTTAAATCATGGCTTTCAGTGGTGAGGGTTGTTCTCATCTGCTGTATAAAAGTGAAGAGTCACAGACCCTGCAGCTAGTTGTCAGCATTAGAAATAGTGACAACTGTAATTAATGGTGGCTGTCACACAGCTGAGCATGTAGGCCAGTGGTAGAGTACATGCCCAGCATGTATAAAGCACTGTTTTGATTCTCAGCATGCCTAAATAGCCCTGTCATAATCAGAAATATAATGAAGCAGATGCCTAAAAGGAAAGAGTTTTGGTTTTGGTCCCATTTCTATTCCAATTTATGAGCTAGAAGCTATCTCTTCTGTTACTTTTCCTTCCAATTTTAGCAGACAGGAGTGCTAATCAGTTCTTCTGACTCCTACAAGTAGCTTGTCTTTAGAAAATCTAGTGATAAATCATTGTTCTGCATAGAGCTGATAATGGGCAGGCATCTCAGCCAACTGCACAACTCCTCTGAAAATATTCTTACAAACCAGTATTTGATAACAAAAATCCTTCTACAACTCATGGAGGATTTGGTAGTCACTGTGAATTTTCTAGTTTTAAGATGCATAGCAATTCAGCAGCAAACTTTCCATTTGTAAAAGTGATCTTAAGCAGATACAATAGTATGGCAATCAAATCCTCACAAGAGCTTCCGAAAAAGGCACTGGTCACACAAACTTGCATCATCAGAAGAGACCCGGCAATGTAACATAAGACTCATATTAGAAGCTGTAGAAGAATAATGCGGATTTGCACTGAGAGAGACACACCGCAGGATTGGAACTGCAGCTTCAAACTAAGCAAAAGCAACATCGATTTTGTTTCAAGAAGTCTCCATAATGCTCAGTCTGTGACTTCAAAGAGAAAGGGCTATGGGAGGGAAGGCAGCAGAAGACTCTCCAGCCAGTGGGGTCACTTGAATAAAGTCCACCCTGACAGCCTACACTGGCTCAGGTATATCAACAGAAGATCAAGCACTTCATGTGTTGAAAAGAATTCTGTTTTATTCTCAGAATTCTCTTTGAGCAGTTTTGTATTTGATTTTGTATAAAATGAAGCAGACAAAGCATGAGGCATTACAATTCTGCAATATCCCTCCCTATCAGGTAATTTTAGCAAGTGGGACCATTACTCTTTTGAGTTTTGTTTGCTTTCCATATATTGTAGTAAGTGGTGAGCACCATCTCCCCCACATTTGAGAAAGCAAAGCATCTTGAGTTGTCATTGTTGCTTTAGCACACTTTTAGTAAAATGTCTAAAACTTTAAGTTTTACAAATTGCCCATTCTTGGAAAAATAATTTCTGCTGATGCCACAGTATATTCACAAGAGGGCTCGCAGGCACTTGTTTTCATTATTGTCCTTTTTAAGGTTTTTTTTTGCGTGTGGATGAAAGCTTAGAAAATGTTTTGACTGAGTACATTATGGGGAGAAATGTAAATAATAACCAAAGCTATTTAAACACATGGGTAAAAAGAAAACATATGCTTGCAACTAGGTTCTATGACAGACTAGGGAAATCCATTTCAATTCTTAAGTGGCTCTGAAGAAAAACAATGTGTAAAAATTAAGACTATTTAACAGGGCAGGTAACCGAACATAGGCTGTGCTGGCTTACTATACAAAAACCACACAACTATCCTTTCCTTTTTCAGTTCTTCCCTTCTGAACTCTGAGAGTCAGAAACTGCCTACACTCCCTCTATCTGTGATGGGAATACACTTCCATTCCTCCTGTGCTTGTGCACTCGGAGCTCTGCCATAGAAGCTGACTCATACAAGGAATGAGAAAAGTCCTATCTACTAAGGTCCTATGTTTCCTAAGATTTAGCAGTTGCTGGACATATAGTCTTTTGTTTTTGTAATAGTTAAAATTAAGAGATGCTGCAGCTGAAGGAAATCACATAGGTGGCCTGCTCCAGCAAGTTTGCTGTCTTTCCTGAAGATGTTGAGTTTTTGCTGAGGAAGGGCTGGGCTCAGGGGAAACAAGCTTCACTTCCAAAATTTATTTTAATTAGGAAACGGCTCTGTTTCTAATAGGCTGGGAAAACAAAACAAAATGCCACATGTACACATTTTTCACTCACAGGGACATCAGGGAGCAGAGCTCACAACAAGCCTGTGTCTGAGGAGCAAGGATCCTGCAAAGCTTTCTTTGGCAGGATCTTGGGTTGCATCAGGGACAAAGGGAAGGGAGGGGAACATTTCTCAGACAGAGGGAAGAATAGGAAGAACTTGCTTGTTTTGGCCATTCTTGCCTTTTTCTTTTCTTGTGTGAACACCCATTGATTCTCTTACACGGTGGTGATGTGCCCCAGCACCAAAGGCATAAAGTAGGTAGGTGGGGAGGCAGCCTTAGCACTCCTGCCATGACCACTCACATACCATACCTGGAATGATGTGCCACAAAGGGATGAGCAGATAGATGGGTGTGCATTTTGGCTGGAGACTTCAGCTAAGATTTTAGAGAACTATTCAACTGAAAAGTATAGTCATTGAAAAAAGGAAAAAAAAAACAAACAAACAAACAAAAAAAAAACCTCTGCAGACAGAAACCACAGAACTCAGGGAAATTTAATTTATCTTATGACATTTTCCAAAGGGCTGGGTTTCTTAGATGTTAACTGACAGAAAAGGTTATATAGAATAGAGTAATAAGCAATAAAAATATCCCACTGCTCCACAAACATAAATGAACTGCTATTTATATAGTCAATTTATTGCAACGGATACTTTGGATTAGAAGATGGGCTATTTGCATGTCTCTTTTCCTGTCTCAAGATCAAAAATATGATATATAAAGTCTAAAACAAAGATACACATATGGTAATTCAAGCAGAACACTGATCTTGCACCTGGGTAATTTAAAAAGAGCTGTGCCTTAATAACAAGAGGAAATTTTTATTAAGAGAAAGCACAAACAGACATAACTCTCCTTAAAGGAAACACAAGACAGCCAGTCATTAGACAGCTGCACATCACATAGCTACTGACACTTCACAGCTACATGACCTTTGGACAAATTACACAACTCCAAGCCTGTTCTCATCTTTGGAGAAAGGGTCAGGGATGATGTCTGTGGGCTGCAGTTATAGCCTAGCAGTGGAGCACTAGTGAGTAGTTGGAGAAAACCTAGTTTTAATTCCCACCAGTGGGAAGAATATGTGGCTAGAAATGCCTGTTTCAGACACAGTCATGGGGTGTCTGACTGGCTAACACTCAGTAATAGGCACTAAAAGGCAGATGCTAAAGGACTGACTGCCAGAGGGGATGGGTTAGAGGAAAGCATTTTCTCTCCCGTGCTAGGTGATTTTCCTGCTCTGGAATCTTACACTGGGTAGGGTGTGGTTTTGGAAAATGAAAGGTTACTTAATGACTTGTAATTCACAGGCCACCTCCACCTCTGCTGTGAAGAAGACCAAAGGAAAGTCAAGAAGCAGGTGACCAATGAATAGCAACAATTCCTCTGCTTTTTCCAACACGAGTTTTCTGAGAGAAGTAGAAGCAGCATGAGTAAAAGCTGAGAGGTAAGAGCGCATGGTAATCTGGGGACTATAGATTAGTCAAGGTAGAAAGACAAACTGGTGATTACTCAGGGGAACTCTTCAGGATGTTGGTCTAGGTTACTGGGGTATTCCTTTCTCCTTAGGGACTATGGGCTTCCTGTAAGCTCACTGTCTCATAGGTCCACATATGACCTTCCAAAGTCTCCAGGACTAGTCGATTGGCTTGTCAAGCAACATCCAGATTTCACATTATCTTAACCTGGGATGAAAATGTTTAGCATCTCCATACCCAGAAGGTCACTCCAAAACAAACAAACAAACAAACAAACAAAAAACCAAAAAAACCCATAAAACAACTGATGAGAGAACTGGGGCTCCTCTACCACAACTCAGCTATACAGCTCACTGAGGTTGACCCAGCCAAGCACAGCTGGCCAAAGGATGCTAAGAGAATGGTGAGCTATGTATGTATGAAGATCTGAATAAGAATGGTAACCCCTACCAGAGATTTCCCCACTTCTACCAGAATCCTTTCCAAAATCATGACTGGCTAATGTAAGAAAAGCATTGCTATAAAGTCTCTGAATGAGAAGTTTCCTTTAGGGTGAGCGACAACCTCAGGGCATCAAGAGCTGGAAGAACTAATGATTAGAACAGATGGTGTCTGTAAACCACCAAAGCCCTGGAGTAGGAAGTCATGTGATGACTAGGTAGCTAAAAATACTGAGGCTATTAAAGGCCAAAACTGAATAAGTCACTTGGTCAAAATAAGGCAATGGGTTGATAAAAGTCAATGGTCTTAAGTAATCAAACATGAGATTTACTGAAAATTCAGTCAGGATTCAAAGTGCAGGTCAAGACCTGGTGGAACATGGAAAAGCCTGTAAACTAAAGGATGCAAAGCATAATCTGACCTGCATAGTAATATATTATTTCCCTGGCCAAAAACCAACCAACAAAACAAACAAACAAAAACAAAAACAAAACAAAACAAAACAAAAAAACCCCATGGTTTCTGGAACCAAGGAGTAAATGGAGGAGTAAATGACAATCCTAGCATTCCTGGAACTCAATATGTAGACTAGATTGGCCTTGAACTCAAAGATCAGCCTGCCTCTGCTTCCCAAGTGCTGAGATTAAAGGTGTATGCCACCACTGCCTGACCCTACTGAATATTCTCAAAGTTAATGGAACAAGGAACAAGATTAGCCTGTCAAGGCAGAGCCACTGACAGGGCAAGCACCTCAAGACTCAAGTGAAGAAGACTCCAAATCAGCTCCAGACACAAGGAATAGAAAACAAATTCAGAGGAGAAAGATATAAATACTACCTACACGTTTCTTGCTTACCAAAGCCAGAATGGTGCCTGTGACTACACAGCCTTTCTTGCTGCTTCATCTGCAAGAACTAAGATAGAAGTTTGTGCTGTTTCCTATTTGTTTTATTTAGAATATGGTGGTTATAGTCAACTTCACAATTTAGTCAGTAAATTAATAAACATGGGCTATGAATGAACTAGAGAGGGTTAAAAGTACAGAACTATCACTCAGAAAACCTGTGAAGAGTGGAGCTGGGATTTAGAACTTTATCTATTAGAGAGGGAATAGTCTATGTAGCTGGGAAACTTTGTTAGGGGTGGGCTGATAGCTTCTTACCACTTGGAAACTCAGGGAAATAGGAAATCCTGAGGAAAACTTAAGTGAGTAAGCTGTCCCATGCATCCACTCAACCAAAAATCTGACTCCTCTCTGTTAGGATATTTTGATAATCCCAGGGTAAAGGCCAAATGTTTTGCCTCCATCAACTCACTTGTGGCCAGAAAAGAGATACAAGATATGGTTCTGAAGCATAGGGCTTGGCCATGTGCTGACCTCTCTGGCTGGGCAGAGGTTTCTGGTACTATGTCCTGAGCTTTGCAGATGAACATGACTTTTGTGGTGAAATGATATGTTTACTGAAGCTGTCCCCATGCTGTAGCAGAGGCTGGGCTTCAGAATAGTTACTGATGGGCCTCTTAGAGATCCCATGAGCTTTAACCAAGAGCCAGATACACTCTGGTTTGTGTCAAGTAGAGAAGAAACTGAAAAGAAAATTAAGCTATCGTTCCTGACCACAAAGGTCTCAAGTCAAGGACTGTCAATTTTGTTTTGAAAAGGCTATTTTGGCAGCAGAGGCATGGATAAATTAGAAGGAAAATATGGAGGCTCTGGCAGTTAAGTCAAGAATTAGTTATGAAGGGAGTAGTAACAGGAAAGAAAGAGAGAAGAATGGAAGAAGAAAGGAAGAGAGAGGGAGAGAGAGGGAGGGAGGAGGACAACCTAATATGAACCCAAACTGTAAATATGTAGTTCAGTTTGTGAACACAGAAAACATAAATGAAAATCAAAGAGCACAATCTTCTCTTTGAGTTTTGGGCTGCTAGTCTGACAAAAATTGAAGACGCTGGTAACACCCAACGCTGAGCAAGACTAGAGGAAGACGCTAAGGTGAAGCTGGTAGGAATTGACTGTGGCATCTTTTGAAAACTTCCTCATGCCACTAATGTATGCTGATTACCAAAATGACTTTTCAGATGACTTACAAAGCTAATATCTCAGTTATACTCTTCACTGACATTGTGAATAACCTTTGTACCTTTTTTTTTTTTTTTAAAATTAAGATTAAGGAAACAGCCTTGGAGGAGCACATGTAGCTCTTATAAAGAACACTCAAAGCATGAATAATATTAATCTTATCAGAGCAATGAACAAAGTTGTAAGCTTGGAGACCTAGCTTACCCAGGACTACATATAAGGTTCATGCCATGCTGAGGCACATTACCCTGACGTGTCTGTGGAAATGGAAAGAAGGAACTGACCTGTGGTGAACCTGTCAACTGGGACAGTGATCCTGTGGAAGAGAGAGGTGTGTAGCACCCATATCTTGGGAACTATGTGAGAAGAGCAAGCACTCAGAAGACACGTCTCTGCAGCATGGTAATATGGAAAGGAGATTCTAGGGGTGCCAGAGTCAGCCTTCCCCCTCAAAGGGAGGAAAGAAGGTTGTTAAGTAAACTATAGCATGGCTAAGATATAATATGATGCAGGTAATGTAAGTAATAAATGCCAAGTAACACATATTTAGAGGAAAGGGGGATTCAGAGAATGTTAAGAGTCATCAGAAACTGCACAAAGCAAACAGGGCCTGGTTTGTGGTGGTACAGTTTGATAAAGTCAAGAGCAGGTGACAACAGAAAAACCATTTGCACGAGAATAGAAGACAGATGGCTCAGAGTTTAAGCACTTGCTGCAAAAGCATGAGCACTGGGGTTTTAATCCCTCCAACTCATGTAAATCCCAGTGGGCATAGCTGCCTGCCTAGAAGGGAGCTACAGGGTATCCTTAGAGAAAGCCTAGCCATATGAACAAATTCTGGGTTCAACTGAGAAAATCTGCCACAGTGAATAAGTTGGAGGAGTGGCCAGGGATAATTCCTGACTTCAACCTTGAGCCTGCACACATGTGTTTGTATACATACACATACAGTTACATACACGCACACATTCATACACATATGCACACACATTCTCTGGCTTTAAAGAGGTCTTAGAGGCTGGGTGTGGTACATGACTGTAATTCTAGCATTTGGGAGACTGTGCCAAGAAGATATCAAGTTTGGTTCTAGCCTGGATTCTGAACAACTCAGGGAGACCCTATTCAAAAATAAAAATAAAAAAGAAATAATTATAGTTCATATAGCCCACTAATAGAACACTTGCAGAGTTAATGTAGCCTCACTCATGTGCACCGTGCGCGCGCGCACACACACACACACACACACACACACACCCCATAAACTCTAATCAGTCCCCCAAAACAATAAATATTAAATCAGACTCTGAAGTAACAAATCTATACATTATTAGAATGTCAACTGTACTTTTTGTTAGAACTAAGAGTATCAGATGCAATCCAAATTTCACCAATAAATTAAGAACACTGATGTTTAATAGAATACTTTATACTCATCAAAATAGCAATGTGGACCTGGAATAAGTAAAGATAATCTTGAAAAAGAGTAAGCTTTCTGATTTCAAAACTCACCACAAAGCTCTAGACTACCAGGAGAGTGTAGAAGCAGCAGCAGTGACAGACACGAGCGTGTACAGCAGAACGCAAAGCTCCGAGACTCACCTGCACTTCAATACCAAGTGATTATTAATAAGATTACCAAACCCAATTAATATGGAAAGTAGCCTTTTAACCAAAGAATACTAAGAAAACTGGACATCCACATGAAAATGAGTTTAAATTCCATAGAACTTTTGTTTTTAGAAGAAAAATGTTTTAAAAAGTTTCACAATAGGACTTGGCAATGATTTCTACAGACACAGCATCTAAGTATCAGCAACAAAAGAAGAAAGTGGTATTTTGGCTTTAGCACATTTAAACACACACACACACACACACACACACACACACACACACACACCAAGGTAAACCACCAAGTGATTGAAAAGACAAACCACAGAATTTGAGAAAATATTTGTCAATTACATAGTCAATAAGGAACATTAATATGCATAATTTATAAAGCTCTCTCTCCAACAACTTCCCCTCAAAAACCCAGTTAAAAAATGACTAGGCATATAGTCATTTCTCAGAAGAAAGAAAGATATACGAATAGCCAATGAGTACATTCACTAGGGAAATAGTACCAAACCAAACCAAACAAACAAGAGCCAAAAAGCCACAGGTAGAGATTGCTTCACACATGTTATGATGGCAATTATCAAAGTACCAGGAAATAAGGGTTGGCAAAGGTATAGAGAAAATGGGCCTCTGGTGCAGTGAGGATGTAAAATAATGCAGTCATAGTGGCAAACAATATATTAGTACTTCAAAAACAAGATCAAAAGAATCACCCTGTGATGCAGACATTTCTAAGTATATATTTAAAAAACCCAAAATTCAGAAAAGATAATTTGTATATTAGTGTTCACAACACTATGGTTCATACCAGCAAGAACATGGAAGTGATCCATCAACAATTGAATGAACAGGCAATGTGACATCCACTGTAAGATTTCAAAAGAAATCTGTGAAGTGAAATTGTGGTAAGTGCAGCACTGGGGATGCTGAAAACCCAACTATAATGGAAGTAAGCCAGAGAATAAGATGACAAATATTATATGACTCACTCACAGGAGATACTGACAGTAGTGAGCCAGTTAGCAAGACCTCTGTTACCGGGACTCAGCTGGAGCATGAGGACACATTATTCATAGGTGCAAAGTTCCAGACTGAGCAGTGACAGACTTCTGGAGATTGGTAATAGTGATAAATTGCCCCAAACCGGGAGCTTTATTTCTGCTACCAAAGTGCACGGGTATGCTTCAATAATTGTTAAATAGTAAATATCTGTACTTTACAACAACTTTACCAAACTAGTGACATGGGAAATTTTATTTTTGCAATATATTAATTAGGAGGGGAAAAGGTTACAAAATTGTGTACAGACTAAGATTCCTTTGTCTGTTTAATCAATAAATTTTCTCCACAAACAGGATGTTTTCTTGTCAGTGTCTCTGAGGGAAGCTGGGCCCTGAGTATGTAGCCTCTTTCTTTAGCTGCCAGGGCAGGTTTGGGAAGGGAAGGGCTGGTTGAGAATCAGTACTGATCAAAGCACCTATTGTAACAGCGGAACCAGAGACCAGAAACTGAGAATCTCGCTCAATTCTTTTCCTGTTGCACAGGTGAAATGTGAGATTGCCCAGGTCTAACCTCTAACTGCGGTATAAGGAGTGTAAAAACCTACGGCTTCTCTCCTAATTTAAAACAACACTGAGTGGCAAACCCCCTGGAGCATCTCCTGGAGCAGTGCTTCTCAACCTTCCTAACACTGTGACCCTTTAATATAGTTTCTCCATAAAATTATTTTCATTGCTACTTCATAACTGTAATTTTGCTACTGTTATGAACTGTACTGTAAATATCTGGTATGCAGGATACTTGACATGCAACCCCTGTGGGTGTTGAGAATCACTGGATAGTAATATTGCTTTGTTCGGAAATGCAATTCTCTCAAGTCTTCCAGTTAGGGTAACTACTTTATTTATCATCTATACAAGGGTATCATCTAGACCTGGAGAGATTTCAGGAGTAATTCAGTATTTTTCCTAAACGTGTTCTGGTAGTATAACGGGGCTCACAACAGTCTACCACTATAGTGGGATAATTAGCACGCACTGACGGTATCACAGGCTGCTATGAAATCTTACGTGAGGAACAACCAAAACCAAACAGAGAAACAAAGCACAAGACTGAGAGAACAGAAAAAACACTGGAGTGGAGTTCACAAGAGCTGGGCCTGGATTCAAGCTCTGTTCCCTGGGTGCTGTCACTCAGTATGTCACTCTATCTCTAGCATAGGTACCGAGGTCAGGAGGAGGGAAGGAATGTGTCATCACAGGTAGAGTGTCAACCTTGCTGCCCTTCAGCAAATGGTTGCTCTGTGGCTGTCCTGTCATCCCCGGCCTCTGCCCTCTATGGGCTAGCATCACCCACCCTGTGCCACTAATGACAACCAAAACTGTCTGCACACATTTCCAAATGTCCCCCAGGAATAACAGTGCTCCTGTTTGAGGACATTTGAAATGGAATGACATATGGGAAAACATTCTAAAAAGCATAAGATAGCAAATCAGTTTATGTCAGTATTAATATAAATCCATTTGTAAGACTATTTGTAAAAAAAAAAACAAAAGAGACCTTTAAAATTTTACAGTTTCCTTAAGAATGTTTTATTTGCTATTTTTATATATTTTGCCTACCATTAAAAGCCCTTTAGGGCTTTCTGGCAAATTTTTGTTCCTCAAACACAAGTATCTTCATTACAGCATATTTTTTAAATGTATCACTATGCTAACATGACAGAGTGAAATATAATTGCAATCTCTATAAAGCTGAAATTTTATTTTCTTTGTCCAAAATTTCAGTGCTTGTTGCCTACCTTTTAAGGACAAGGGACTGGATCTTGTGAATTCTGCATTTGATGGCCTGTGTTGTTTAGAAATGCCCACGTACTCCTTAACTCTGGAATCAATGGTTTCTTTTAACAGCAAGCAAACTTCCTAAAGTAAATTTAAAACATTAGACATTTCTAGTTTAATGCAATGGGAAGAAGCAAAGATTATACATAGTGAGAAGGCAAATGCTTTTCGGTCAGCTTTTAAGCCTCGCTGCTATGCTAGAATGAACACGGCACAGCCTTCACGACTGCATTGCACATTAAACATACTATCAAAGATGACTCCATGCCTCATGCTGCTCACGTCACTTTCTCTCTACCTCACTTTCACAATATCAAATGGAAGACTTAAAAGTTTACTTCAAAAGCAGGATGTGACTTCAAGAATGTTCTCATAAGTATCAGTCCACCACACTGTGATGAAGAAAAGAGACAAATCCCAGGGAGCTCTCTACATGGGTGGCAGCATGGTCTCAGGGAGGTTCTCAGAGGCAGAAAGGAGTGTACAACTACTCCTCCTGTCAGTGCAGGTGGCATGGGGACAGGTCACAGCTGCCAGAGCTCTGGTCCAATGGGCTTGCTGCACTGTTGTCCTGTTTGCAGGTACAGTGTTACCAGATGTTATTTGTATAAAGAAAGCCAGAAACAGTGAAAACTTTGGTTGAAATTTAACTTTTAGATTTTAGTGTTATGTAAATACTATTATTCATTAGTTTCTGGTCTTAGGATTATAAACACTAGAGAGTCAGAGTGGTGGTTTAAATAGAAAATGGAGGATCCAGTAATGTGAACTCCCCACTCTTGTGATGACAGCATAAACCCTATTTGCTTTTTAAAATCATAGTATGATTCTTCATTCATTAATGATAAAAATAGCTTCTCATGTCTCTGGTGTAGATTAATGTTATTAGGTAGCAGAACTAGGCTTGAATTCAATTTCAGCATACCATATTAATAAATTTCAAGAGATATCACTTGGCTTGTAATATTTGTAAAGAACAACAACCAAAAGTAACTCAGAAGTCCAACTCCACACTAGGACTATCTATGCCCTATGTAGTGTTTCCTGCATTATCAGGAAAATGTAATTACCACAGGATATCAGGGTACATATGTACAGTATACTACATATAAAACTGACATCTAATGAGTAATAAATCCTAGATCAATTCCCAACAATTCTGCAGCTTTCTCAGAGTTCTCCAGGTCACCTCAAACCTGCTGCACTTGTTTCTCAGACATCACAGGTTGGTCTTTTAAATGCTTCATAATTACATGATGAACCAGGTTCATGATGAGAGCAGCCATAGTGAGTTCCTTCCCTGCAAACACCCCTTAAACAGTATATAAAACCCTTGACTTAACACATACACAGAAATTTCTACATAAAATACAAATACCAGTCTTCTCTCTCTTGCTTTTTATTGCAGCTAAAAGATGTATTGCTTTGTGGGACATAAAGCTATCCATTTGCAGCTAAATGCCTTGGCACTGTTCACATAGCACAAAGGCAGCCTTGCCTCATACTGCTGCTCTAGCAATTAAATACTTTCTGCTTCACACGGAGGATTCAACTGTGACTGAGCTAGAAAATATGTGGAAGACACACAAGGCAACAGGGATTGTTAAAATTTGGCCATAAATACCCTATAAGGCTAGGACTAAAAATAGTAAGACAAAAATAGAGCCATACACATGAAGTTTCTCACTATAGTACAGGCGTTTCTTCTGGGAAGCTGGTATTAGGAATTAAAGGCAGGCAATGGGCAGAGTGGGAAAAACCTCTAAGAACTGATGGTGCCAGGCTTGGTGAAGCATCCTCTTCAAACAGAGCAATGCAGGAGAAAAAAGCCAGAGATATCCAAGAGGTTGGTGAGAGGACGGAGTGAAACTCCGAGACTGGGAGATAGGCACCACCTCTCAGTGCTCACGGGGCTTGGGTTAACTTCCACAAGTTTACGAATGGGACCATTTCAGTTTGCCTCTTGAGGGCAAAGACTACTTGAACTGGACTCAAACAAAACATATGTTTAATATATTAACCCAGTCCTCTTTTCATACAGAGTGACTGTTAAAATGCAATCAAACTGGTTCTTTATGAAACCTCAATCATGAGATGATCTAAAGGCTAAAACCAACAAAGCATTGACTGAACAAATGTAAAGCAACAACCTTTCTTTAACTCTCCCTTTAGAGCACACACATAAATTATTTCAACCTAACTCTAATGTCAATGACCATGTATTTTGAGGGAACAGCCTAAAACAGAGGTAGTGAACTATTGACTTTGCTTTGAGGGGAAAGCTCAACTTACTGGAGTAAGCAGACCTCTTGCAGTAACCACCGAAGCACCCCTCTGCAGGTCCCATCCTGCACCTGCTAAGTCAAGCCTAACTGTTCTAAAGTAGGCACTAGTTGGAAGAATACAGCTGCATATGGCCCCCTGACAAGAAATCTCACCTCATACTTTGCAGGGGAAGTGACTGTGGCTCTAGAGCATTCCACTTTTTGATCAAAACTGCCTAAATACTAACACTAAAGTCTACAGCTGAAGTATTCAAGTTTCATGGGAAAGTTGGGGTCTGGAATTGGAGATATTAGAACCTATCAGAAGCTACTGGGGTGAGGTCCCTTGCATGAAATATTAGGCACTTTGTTAGAGTGAACTCACTAATTTGACTCATATAGACATGTGTAAGTGATCTAAAATTTGAGATTAGAAGAAGGTAAATGGTGGCAAAAGGTTATGATAAGCTAAATAGAGAGTTTTCAAGAGGACAGCCCATAATCAACTTCCTTAGTGATAAACCAACCATACCAATTCTTTTTTTCTTCTTCTCAGCATTGGGTCACTGAGTATCCTTGCAAAATAATGACCACAAAGTACTACTGATATTTCTATTTGACGAAAAATGTATTTTTAAAGCTAATTTGTGGGTGGGTGAACAAATGATCACAAATACCATTCTCTGCCCACTGTTATTAGTCTTGTTATCATTCAACATTAGCTTTTAATACAACTGACTTTTATCTACTTCTTGAAGAGTAATGGTAGCAGATAATACTATGAAGGAAATGAAGACCAGTTATGTTTTGAAAGTTTTAAAATTACATTTACTCATTTACTTGTGGTGTATATGTGTGTAGTTATGTGGGCACATACAAGCCGTAGTGTATCTGTGCAGGTCAGAGGACATGTTGTAGGAGTTAGTTTTTTCGTTCCACCTTGTGTGTCCTAGGGACACACTGACTCAGGTCAGTGTTGGGCAGTTTGCACCTGGAATCAGGTCAGTGTTGGGCAGTACACACCTGGAACACAGTTGAACCCTTTGAAACTTTAGATCAGGGCTGCGCCTCACTATCTGTCCCTGAACTCTATAGAAGAGAAGAAATAATGTTTCTATACTACAGGAGCTCACAGAAGTGTTGAAACCATAGGAAACTGGGGCCTTATCTGGTCAACTTCTCATTTGAAGAGGAGACTGAAGCTCCCAGGAAGGTCAAATATCATACAATCAATTCTTGAAAGTCAAGAGGTAGAAAGATAGTTAGAAACCCAAGGATAACTGGTGACTCTTCACTAACTTAATTATAAATAGTCTACTGATTTTTGTTTATTTTTTAAGATTTTGATGTGTGTGTGTGTGTGTGTGTGTGTCATATGTGTGGGTCATGACCATGGCCAAAAGAGGGCTTGAAGCCCCTACAGCAGGAGTCCCAGGCACTTGTGGGCCGTGTGAAGGGGTGCTAGGAACCTTACTCAGCCTCTGAGAACAAGCTACCTCTTTCATTCTATGATAGCTAACTACTAACTGGAAAGCCTTACTAATGGAAAAATATAGTTGTGACATATTTTCTGTTAGGTGTAGATGGTTAAACAAATAATTACAAACGATAAGAGACACTTTTTTACACAGGCAGGCAATGTAGTAGTAGACAGACAACATATGTTATTAGCCACTCTTCTAGTGTTTTGGGCAGCCCCTCACAACTGAGCTCACTCTAAAGTCAACAGAGGCTTACAGAACGTTCTAAAGAACTGTAGTAAATTTTGGTAGTAAACAGTTAAATAATTCTATTTTTCTTAAATATTTCAATATTTTTAGGCTATGAAGTTCACCTAATAGTTTTTGCTCCCTCAAAATGTCCTACCATTTCATATATTAGCAGACCTACATACTCCAAATCTATGTTGTTCCAAGTCAACTACACGTCCATACCAACTATCTGCTCTACTGGCTAGTTGACATGAAAGGAAGAAGACTGGAATTCCTCTTCACTTGTCAAGGCTCATGACAAGGAAAAGAGGCGAAGATGAAAGTGAGGATTAATACAGATGTGGCGATTAGTCTCCTGTGAACTCCACACCTGTTACAGGTGCGCCACTCTTCTCATCTCTCAGATCAAAATCCCTGCTCGCTTGGAATAGTCTGACCTCTTTTTCTTCCCTTTTTATTATAGAGAATAATTTTCCTTAAAGTGGAGGGGATTTGAATTTTTGGTTTAAATAATAGAGCCTGGGATGAAGACATAGAGAATATGAGGTGCCTACTAAGCATATAAAGGCCCTAGATTAATTCCTAACAACACACACACACACACACACACACACACACACACACACACACAATCGGATCAACAATACATCAGCACATGAAACCCGGCTGTGTTAGTCTCTGAAGGGCATGGGTGAGCCACGCGCATGCTTGTCCCCAGGCATATTCCTGCTTTTCAGCGAGTACTTAACAATCACTCTTTTTTTTTTTTTTTTTAAACACTAAGGAAAATGAAAGCTCAGAATAGCTGACATTTCTTTTAGCTGGTATTACAAGAAGCACTATTTAAAGATAAAATGTTTGTTGTACCTCTTTCTTCTGTTCAGAAAACCAACTGGAATCTTTGTTTGAACCTTGTGGCAATATATGAAGATCCACCAGGACTGCAAAGTTCCCACACTGAAAGAGAAGAAGTGAATATTTATCAATGGTAGAATGTGTCTATGCAGGTCATGCCTAACAGACAGCTACAGAGGATGTCATAAACAGCATTCACAAGAGAAGGACAACAAATCCACCGTTGGGGCAAAATCTCAGCATGGCTTCTAGTGTTCACAAGTTCATAATTATAGTGGTGATGTTAAGAAGAAATGTAGGCTTAATTAGGATAGAAATGACAAAATAACTATTTTAAGACCACACCTTAAAATGGGATGACCAGACATCTCCATGGTGGCTGGAAGTCTGCCAAACACTGAGAGAAGTTGAACAGGACAGTACTAGGTGTCCTCCAGAAAAGAACAATTTTGTGAAGAGCCTTTCTCCTCAGTAGTAAAGAATCTATATAAGTTATTGCCTTTTTTAAAATACAAGAACTAGTTGCATAAAAGAGCATGGAATAGGAATAAATACTCAGGAAAAGAACTAGAGAAATACGGGGGCAGAAGTTAGATGCCAGATACCAAAACTGAGGAAGGTTTCCTTTAAATATGCTATGAATTTTCAAAGCCTCCTTTCTTACTTTAAGAGAAAAGATGAAAATTGTATGTCTGTGTATTTAATTGCATAGTCAACTAGGTCCTCAAAATATGGCTATCATGACTTAAAGTTGACATTTTAATTTTATTTAAAGTCAATTTGATAGGCCCATGTAGCTAATGTCTCTGTACTGGTCAGCAGATACATGGGTCTCATGAAAAGCTGTAACCAGGCTGGAGACATGACTTAGAGGGTCAAAGGCTTGCTGTGGTAGCATGAGGACCCACACATATCAGTACCTCAAGACTCAGTGCTGATTCCAGAAGCTTACTGACCAGTCAGTCAAACTGAAATGGCAAGCTCCAGGTTCAATAAAAGAATGGAGTAAGACATCTGATGCTGAACCTCTGGCCTCATACAGGAACTCATGCAGGGGTCCATGTAGGGAAGCTCACAGGAGTGCATGCAGGGGAGTGCGCACACGCACACACACACACACACACACACACACACACACACACACATAGGCTATAGCTTTATAGATTTTCCCACATCAGGAGTCATTTCTGAAATTCCCAAGATAAAAGTAAGCAACACTTTGGAAAGAAAAGAACAAGCAACCAAGATCATAGGTTGAGGATGTCAAGAGACCCTGATAATTCAATTGACAGACCTGTAGGAAAGTCATTTTTTACCCATCTCTAACTAAGGAAGTCCTTCGTAAACTTTTGTGAAAACATAGGGAAAGCAGATTCGACAAATGGTGCTAGAACATCAGCCACAAACACAGAAAGAAAATGAAACCTAACTGGCACCTACCTTATTACCAAATATAACATTTAATTTGAAATAGATTATAGGCTTAAGCATAAAAACCAAAACACTATTATTCTTATCACTGGGGCAGGAAAAGATTTTATACGTGTGATCCAGGAAATACAAAACATTGAAGGAAAAATTGTTGATTAAACTGGACATCAACAATCAAAGAAATTTCTGCTCATCAGTAGTACCATCAGTGAAATGATATGTTTGCCACAGACTGGATAAAATACATATATAAATACCTACATCTGACATGCAGGACATCCAAATATGTAAACAACTTCCACAGAGTGATAGAATTTTTTTAATCTAAGCTAGAATATGTACCACAAATATATAAAAAAAAAAATGGGTGGCTGCACTTGAAAAAGTATTGAACTTGACTGTTGCCAGGGAAATTCAGTTCCTAATTAACAGCCATAGCCATAGAACGGCTTAGAAGGACTTAAAAATGTAAAGACTGACACCATACCAAAGGGCAGAAATGAAATAGAGCATCCCAAACTCAAACACTGTTGGGAATGCAACTGGGTTCAACTACTTTGGCAAATGGTTTGCCAGCTTTCTATAGCTAGCCGTGTACTTCCTGACTAGGCCAAGGAGGCCAGTAGGCCAACAAGGCCTTCTTACAAGCTTATCTGAGCTCTGTTCCCACTAGCCCAGACTGAAGACAGACTCAAGGACCATCAACAGGAAAACAAACTAGTATTCTAGCCACACAATGGGATGGCATCAATCAAAATGTTGACATAGCCAAAAGACTCATCTCAAAACCAGAATGAGCTAATGAGGCCAGTCTGATGAACACCTACTTACTGTATGGCTCTGTGTCAGGAGTTCACAACAGCAAGAGCTACGTATAGTAAACGTGGTAGAGCAGTGCCTGAGTGGCAGAAGAGGAAGCCAAATGATAGGAAAATGCAAGGTCCTAAAAAGGGACCTTGGTTGAACATATAAAAGCAGGTCTTCTCACCATGTATGAATCATTGATCACTAATAAACAATTTTAAAATGTGAGTATGATATTCGAAACTGTGTGTATATTATATAACCTCTTATTAGGACAGTGTATTGTGGCTGCCTGATTGCAATTTAGTTTGATGCAACAAAATTATTATTATTATTATTATTATTATTATTATTATTATTGCAGGTTTTTTGAGGAAGGGTTTTTATGTGTAGCCTTGGCTGTTCTAGAACTAACTCTGTAGACCAGGCTGGCCTCAAACTCAAAGATATTCCCCTGTCTCTTTCTCCCAAAAGCTGGGATTAAAGGTATGTAACACTACTGCCCAACCAGAACTGCTTTTTAATTAAAGAAATCCAAAAGAATATTAGAAAGTCATAAAAAATATCAGTATGTCAGATACTAAGATTGATAATTGCTTTGTGAAATATAAGTATGTATATGAATTATGATGCAATGGTGATGTTTTTGTGGGCTGTAGCAAAACAATGTTTGAAAACCACATTCAAGTATATGGTTGGCTACGCTTAGATTTTGTTCTCAATTGTTGATTATAGATCTAACCTTTAAGGAGGATGCTGCCACCAGGTGGAGGTCATATGCCACAACTACAAGATCTGAGCTGGGGGTATTAACATTTTGTGTGCCCTGAATCTTTCTTTAGCCAACTGAGAATCTTATAAAATGTGCCCAGAATGCATTTTAAATACATAAAATGTAATATACGGGATAAAAGAGAAAATGGATTCCCCTGAAATATATTTATCAAAATCTTAAAAAGCAACCCAAGTTTGTAATAAGTTTGTAATAATGCATACATGTTTTGCAGCACTGACTCATATCTGATGGGCCCAGTGACAACAGTTAACTGAAAAAAGCAAAGAGCACCTGTGATATTTTCAGATCTTGTACTATGCTTTGCATGCATAGTGTTCTCCAATAGGATAGTAAGTGGCTTCTGTTCTATACTGTATTGGAATCAAGAAACCCAAGAACCAGAACCTGAAGCCTCTGTCTTCCTCAAGTCATCCACCATTGTTGTTTGTATTGGGATTATAGTGTCAACTGGGCTCATCTTCCCAAGAAGGAGAGATGTGGGATGAGCAGATTTCTGGGTTAAATATGAGTGATGACCAAGGCAAGAGTAGAGTTGAGCGAGAAGCCAGAGCAGAAAGTCTAGAGGCTAGAGAGGCCTAGAAGTCACTTTAGGATATGGGTTGTCATATCTACATAGTTGCCCTTTAATATTAGCCTTAATATTAAATTAATACTATTCTTTAAAATCATTTTGCAACAACCATAACACACAAAGAGCTGTGATTTCTAATGGCCACAAGTACTGCTACTACCACTGTATTTTAAATCCTACAGTCATAATGCAAGGAGGCCAACCTTTATGAGAATGTTGTCAAAATCAAGCTCTAACTTTCCCATGTAAGTCCAATGAAACACAGGCTTCAATCTGGAGGGTTTTCATACCCTGATTGGTTATAAATTAGATTTTTCTTTCTTTGAATAAATAAGGCATCAATTCTTACACTGGCAATGTAGGAGAGAACTTAACTAGATTTCTGTAAGATTCTGTGCTTAGCAGGCAGTGGTTCTCTCTGGGCAACCACCAGGCTTTGCTTCTCTCTAGCAGGAGTTTGGATAATCTGCACTAATCAGGACCATTGTGCCTCCTAAAGTTCTCTGCTCTCAAGGCTCCGCTTCTTTCTCCCATAAGTAAACAGAGGTGAACAAACTAGGCTTCTGAGCACAGAGGAGGCACAGCCTCCCTTCCTCCTTGTCCTTAATTAGGAGCTTGTTTCTACTCTCAGAAGAAAAACTCTCCAGCTCTCTTCAGATCAGGAAATGTGGGAAGGATCACTTCTTTCACAGGCCAGAGTGGGTCATCCAGGAAGGGATTCCAAGGGCTTTGAGAAATAGCTTCACATTGCTAGGGAGGAATGTTAGTGTACAGGGATTCCACTGGCCTGCCCTCAGGGACCTACCAATTACTTAAGTCCTTAAGTCATGAAGTGCTACCACTGCCAGGTGAACATCAGGTGTGTGCTGCACACAAAAGGACCCACCCTCCACTCAGCAGCTTTCAGTCTGTTCCCAGCATCCTATCTGTTCTCTGCAGATGTACTGCCCCCTCCCCAACCCCTGCTCTCATGGTCCTAGATCTCTTGCATGGTGTAATTTCTCAGGGTGCACCTTGGCTGGGGCCCACAAAGATGATATGCCTCACCACATTATATTTTATAATACTAGTACTGTAACTCAAAGGAATGTTAGCATACAGGTGACTCCCCTGGCCTGCCCCCAGGGACCTAGCAATTGCTTACCTCATCACCTGCTGCCACCAGGTGCACCAGGTGTGTGAAGCCAGCAAAAGAACCCACCCACCACCCCAGCTCTCTCTGGGTGTCCTCTGTGTCCCCTCTTTATCCTTCTCTACTCCCACTCTCTGCCATCACGGATCTGCTATCTGTCTACCTGTCCACTTGTCTGCCTCTACCCCTTTCCCAGGCCCTCACTCCTCTCCCCTCCCTAGTAAACCTCTTTACACCAGGTCTGTAGCATAGCTTAATTTCTCAGGCCTGCCACAGATCGCCCCTCACTTCATTGTTTCATAACACAGCCCATGCACTCAGTTGTACATACATGGGCCAAGGTATTCTTTTCCTTTCAACCTTCCATCTAGAAGTAGTAACCAAAACTCTGGGAGATACCCCAACAATTGCCTTTCCCCAACCTTCTGGAATAGGTTGCTTCATCTTCTAAGTTATGTTTTTTAATGTGTTCCTAGAGACCCAATCCACTCCTATTCGGCTGCTTCTCCCATCCGCACTTAGGCTGTCAGACTCTTTCTTAGTGGTGTCCCACATGAACCAACAGAGCCCTCCTACTTAGCCAATCTGAGCCTTTCACCAGGCCTCACTGCTGTTTCCTGCTACTTGGCAGAGTCACCATCCTCCAAGCCTATGAGGTGCATAGCAAGCTCTGAGAAGTTTTTCTGAAACATTTATCTTCCTCCTCTGGATTACACACATTCTTAAAGTGCATTAAATAACTGGTCTGCAGAGGCGACTTCCCCACTAGAACGTGAGCTCCAGGAGAAATGGGTCCAGACCAGGGTTGACTCTAATCCCCTGTAATTAGCACTCTAGCAGCCCATGCACATGCTTCATACTTAGTGGCAGAAAGAAAGAACATGTGATGGAACAAACTGTCTTAAGTTTTAGGCACATCAGCAAGGCAAGGACTCAAAAGCATTTTCTAGAAACAAGGCCCTGGCTATTTATTCATCCCAGTGAATAAACTAATACCTTCCCCTCTCCTTAATCCGTAACCATAACAGCTGTCATCATCAGTGGGGAAAGTTTTGTATTTTTTCAAAGTTTAAAATGATAGGATCTGGGACTACCTCACCATAAAGTCAATGGGAGACACACATGTTGGTTATTTCACCTTCAGAAGTTTAGCTTTATGTTGTGCTCTCTCTGAGTCTTCAGAGAGACTTTGTATTCCGACTTTACAAAAATATAACATAAAAGTGGAAATGTTCACATGTATCACTGTGAAAATCAATACAGAGCACAGATGTTGAAGGGTTTCCACATAGTCAGAGTCCCTCACCAACAGAGAGGCACATAAACAGGGTACTGCAGCACTTACCATAACCTCATGTACTCACCTACCACAGTGTTCATCCAAAGACCAGAGACAGCAGAGAAAAGGCCCTCAGTGAATTGCATGAAACAGCAAGCCATGGAGCAAAACCAACCACAGCATTCAAGAGAAAGTGGCCCCAAATAATTCTATATGCTCAAGTCTCATAATGCAGACCCACAGGTCAATGTCAGCACAGGATGCAATCATGGCAGGAAGCCTCAGGATACAGAGGAATCCTGAAAGGCAGAGGGAGTAAGGGGAGAGGCAAGCTGGAAAGCTCTCTAAGGCAGAAGAGAGGATCATGGTAGGCAGTGGAAACCAGAGCCAGGAAGAGGTATTCAAACCCAAAGAAGCCATGAGGGAAGGCCATGATGAGGGAAAGGGATCCCTTAGGCATCAGTTTTCCTGTGTGTGAAATATGAGGACTCCTTCAAAGAGACTTCCACTCTAGATCCTACCTTCATGGCTGTTTATATACTTATTTTTACCTGTATGCATAATGTTCATCCTTCTGTAAATAACTGCCACCACAAAGACACAAAAAATATGGCACCTTGTCCTGTCTCTCATTCTACCGTGGCCCATACAAATCCATTATGAAAATCCACACAATGTAAAACACCCACTACCTGGCTAGAAGTCACCCAGTAAACTAGAGGAAATGGAGTTGGAGCTGGCCAAGGGAGAGATCTCTGCAAATACTCTTCCCTGTGGCCTTTCAGGACATCCCCAGGCAGGACTAACCACAGGCAGCAAGCATGTGACACTGTAGCCACATCTGTCTCACCCAGGGGCCTGCCTGCATCAAGTCCTGCCTTCTGTCTTCCTGGTTCCCTTGGAGTTATCAATTCCCAGTACTGAGTATGACACATATGTGGCAAAGAAGGGTGTTTGCTAAATGAGTAAAAGCACCACAGGGAAAATGGCTCACCTGCCTTGTTGCTTTAGGAGGGACCACCTCCCCTTCTCTTACAGCCTTTCCACACAGTAAGACTACAGAATCAGTCTCACAGCTTACAAGTAAAGTTACCTTACATACTCACAGAAATAGGCAATACACATTTAGTTGAAGCCAATGGGCTATTTTTCTCACCTTCAAATGAGTCGGTAGAACAAGATCCAAGGACAAATCTAGGCTTTATGAAGCAGACTCATCAAAGGAAAGTTACTGGGTAAAGTTAGTGGATGATTTACTCTTTGAGTTCAAGTTTTTCTAGTTAAAACAGACAAAGAGAGACAGGCGTGGCCTATATGAAGACAAAAGGGGTTGGGACAGGAGAGTTGTTTTTTCCTGTTTGTCCGTTATAGGATTCTAACTACAGGTCAGGGTGAAGTTCTTTCTAGTCATTCTATAATTTACAGTAGATTGCTCACTAAGATTTATCTCTATGCTAGAGATAAAGAGAAAATGATAAAGAAATGGAAAAGAAAGCTGAGAGAAAGACAGAACAAGTGAGTTTGATGGCGGCTTCTGTAAGGAGAAGTGAGTAACAGGCTGCTTGGTGTTTTTTAAACAAACCTTCTGGTCTATTTAGAAAGGAGAAAGACTTTTGTCTTTTGGCTAGGATAGTGACAGGACAGCTCACAGACAAAGCTTGGGAAGAGGTGCACCCGTGATGTTGGAAATAAAGAAGTGGCCACTGAAACTAATGTTAGTGATGGGACGCTTTAATACACACCACTGGGACCTCAATACAAAACTAGAAACTCTATCCATCACTGTAGACAGAGTGAAGTTAGGAACAGGCCTCTACTCGCTCCCTCATTGTTTTAGGTGCTTTCCCTAGCAATTTTCAAATGTAATCTGTAGCCCTTTCCCCTAAGTTGTCTGACCTATGGCAAGTTCAAAGCACATGTAGCAATGAGGGACATAATGGCCAAGGTGTAAGCCCGTATGTCAGTCCCGCTCCCTTTACTCTCCTCCAAAGGTGCTATCTGCTTCAAATTCCAGGACATTCTAGTTAGACTCTAAATTATCAATTAAAAACCTGTTGCTCATATGTAGTGCCAAGTATTTACCTATCTCTACTAAGATCTAATAAATGCTTAGGATTCTTTTGTAGCTTTACTCTGGCAACACAGCACTTCTGGGAAGAGCAGGCAGACAGCTTATAATCATGTCAGATGGCAAAGTAAAAAAATATAAATGCTGCTCTTTCATATTTCTGCTACAGAGAACATGAAAGAACAGATAATTCACTATAAAGTATTGTGGACTTGGGGTCTCCAAAGGAACAGAGCAGAGCAGGTACCATCCAGAGTAAGCAACATTAAAGCTGGTGGTCTGCAACATGATCGGGACCAATGATGGCTTATATTCCTTGAAATTGTGTTTAGAAAACAGTATCTGTTAATTTCTATCATAAAATATCTCCTTCTCTCTCTCTCAGTCTATCTCTCTCCCTCCCTTCCCCCTTTTTCAAACAATGTATATGTCAGTGTATTTATATGTATATCTATGTTGTCTGTGTGTTTCTCTGTATATGAGTGTGGGAGCGTATGTGTATGTATGGATGGATGCATCGATGAACTGATGAATGGATGAATGGATTTGTACATGTGGTGTGTGTATATATGTGAGTGTATGTATGTATGTATGTATGCATGCATGTATGTATCAGAAAACATTCTTTTATGTTCCAGATGATACACTAAAAATCAAGTTAACTTGAGCTGAAGGAATTTATAAAATATTATTATGAGTCAAAGAAAAAAACCCTCTAAATATTCCCCTGGTGACCAATACCTAGACTGAGAGATAGTTGTAAATGGAAGGTAGTCTTAGAGGGAGATTTGTGAACGGTAAGAATGAAGGTGAAAGGGTGGTGGCATAACTTTCCTACCTCCTTGGGTGGGACCAAGAAATCTTTAACTAGGAATTTGGGGATTTTCAGTGATTTAGAGGAATTCCATTTCTGGAGCTAAATACAAAATTATTTAAAGAATACTTCCACAACAATGTTCTTTTCTTCTACTTTAAAATAACAATGAATTTGCCAAATTATGTCTTGCACTTAACCCAATCAAGCTGCCATTTTAATTTTTTTCTGTGGTAGTAGCTCTGTACAAATACTACCCCCCCCCTCTGTGTGTGGGTGTATGTGTGTGTGTGTGTATGTGTGTGTGTGTGTGTCTGTGTCTGTGTGTGTGTGTGTACAAGCACACGCACCAGCCAAGTTTGAGAAGCCAAAGACAAGGCTACACATTACCTGTACAGAGAAAAAAAAATCTATTGTGTGGCTGCAAACTGAGATATAGCCTTAGAATAAAGACTCCCCACACACTGTGCATATGAGAGGTTCATACTTCTGCAGGGCTCAGGGTCACCAGAGCTGGAGAAACTCCAAAGAGGCAAGAGGCATGTCCACCTCTGTCCTTGCCATATTCTTCCTTTTGGTTATTCTTCTGGGGAAAAGCTCTCTTGTGTGTATAACCTGAAGGGTATTGATCATAACAGCCTCTAGTCTTAATCCCTGGTTCTCAAACGTTCCAGCATTTTCTGTAGCTAGTTTGAGTTATAAATAGGTATCTCATACAAGTTTCCAGGATGAGTGTTAAGACCCTGTGGTTTACAAGCCTACAGATGATTCTCATGGCTGCTCTAGTTTAAGAAAGTCTGATGTAGATCCCTATGAATGCCAGAGAACTGCTCACAGTATTTTCAGTACAAGATAGGAAAAGCTGACAGTCTCACCACATAATGCAATGGAAGGTGAGGCTCACTAGAATATACAATTCCAAAACTCCTTTAGACACCACAATTTTGTTATGATTATGAAAAAAATAGATCCTTTAGTTAGTATGAATTACTGTCTTTAAAAACAAAACAAAACAAAACAAAAGACCTCTCTGGAGGTCAATGTGATATGGAGTCAAGGATAAGAACCGCAGATGAAATAATGCCTTTTTAAAAATCTTAAAATTTCATTTCTGGTTCACTTCCAGGTTTTTTTTATACCAACCAATCATGATTATCTTCCTCTGAAGTAGGCTGACAGAGATGGTGATGGAAATCAAAAAGGTTGGAGCACGGCTGGCAAGCAGCAAGCTCTAGTAAGGAAAGACTCGACATGCAATGAAAGAGGATAAACTCCAAGCAGTAAGATTCCACAACAGCGCTTGTGTTATTTAATGAGTGCGGGCCCCCAGGCTCATACGATCTGTTCTAGGCACAGGGTGGGGTCACGGATGGGCACTAGAGAATGCTGGGGACTGTGAGTAGCATTGAATTAAGAACTGACTGGTGGTATGGCAAGGCACGTTTCCAAAGGGACAAAGCAATGGCTTTCATCTCTTAATTCTTAGCAGATTATGAGGAGGGATCAAGAAGAAAACCCCTATTATTAAAATCAAACTTCATTTTCTTCCTTGAAGGTTTCCTAGACTGCCATACATGGTAGAAAGTGGGGTCAAGGCACACAGAATGCCAGTCGGGAGTTGCAGTTTCCTATGTCCTCCACAATATACCACTAACTAGAACAGTGTCTACTACCAATGACCAGTGGCCCTCATTGACAAGTGCAACGGTCCAGCTCTTGGTTGTTCTGTTACTTTACCACTCAGTGTCACCTAACAAAGTAGTTCACTCGCCCTGTCCTCCCCTGATGTATGGAACACCAGGAGCCTGCTTTCCTAGCTTTCCTTCCCCACTAGCTGTTCTTTCTCAGTGTTCTTTCCTAGCCTGTTCCCATTAACTGCGGCCTGTAAATAGGAATGCCTTGACAGCCCATTCCTTGGGTATATCCTAGCATCACATACACTCACATCTCAAGTTTCAGATATTGGGCAGTTCACAAGCTGACGGGGGGGGGCATTATTATTATTATTATTATTATTATTATTATTATTATTGGCTGGGATGTTGCATTGCTCCAGATACATGCACCAAATTGACAACTGAGGAAGGCATGTTCCTCATTTTTGCTGAGATATTGAACAAACAATTTAATAGACTTAAAATGATACTGTCCATATTTTATTCTGGATCTGCTCCCAACAAATTTAGTTGAGCGGGCTTGGCAAATGGCAACTCTCACCTAATTGTCCAGGCCAGAAACTTGGGACTTTTTTTTTTTTTAAATGTGTCTCTTTTTCTTATATTCCACATCAAATCTTCTAGTAAGTCCTAACATTCTACATTTTAAAGGGTCTGGCTAAGGATAGGAGCTCAATATATACTGACAAAATGAATCTAAGAATGTGCAAAGGGTCTCATTGAATTAAAACAAACAAAAAACCCAGAGCAATGGAATAATTGGATGGATTTATAGTCATTCAACAACCAAAGCCACAAGGGGAGGTTGATCTATCCATACATCCTGCAGGCAACTTGAACATTTGTTCCTGGGTTCCAGGATTATTCTCCTCTTTTTCTCTTTTCTTTTCTTTTCTTTTCTCTTCTCTTCTCTTCTTTTCTTTTTCTCTCCTTTTCCTTTTTAAAGATTTTTATTCTACCTTTGTCAATATGGTGGAAGATATCAATACACTGAACTTAACTCATAAAATATGTGAATGATGCTAACAGATAATTCAATATCCCAGGTAGCAAAAACTAGATCTTGTGGAATGAGGAATCTTAAAATAGTATCCATATTATTTGGACGGCTAAGACCAATCTAACTAGTTAGTGTTTTTTATAAAGATAGACCTTTTTATATGCTAAGGACAATATATGGCTCTAAAACAAAAAAATCTAAGAGGCTCAGCACAGTGACATTCTGAGTCAAGTCAGGTTACTAGTAGTAGTAGTATAATTCTGTGGCCGTCAAGGACATTAATTTTCTATTAGGCTACTTTAGCATTAATAACCAGAATAAATGGTAGGATGGACCTGGCTTTACATATTTAGTGCTTAATTTTATGCATTTTCAAACTGAAAGAATCTATCATATAGTCAAGCAAAAGTGACCACAAGGCAGCAGCAATACTTAAAAAAAAAAAAAAAAAACCCGTGTCACAAAGATTGAATAAGAAAAGAAAAATAACTTCCAAACCAAGAAAATAGAATAAAATATAATACAAGGCTTCAAAAGGTAGACGAATACTCCTTTTTCGATCATCCTGGCCTTAAGGATATAGAAGTAGGCAAAGCAGAACAAATCTGAGAAGATAGCTATATTCACGACGTAAGGAAGACTTATAGACCAGAAGGGATTTACAGATAGGAAGTGATTTGCCAAAGGAAGTGATCTCAAACTCTACAGACAACAAACCCCAGACAGTAGATGACTAAATGAATCACCACACTGTCACTATAGAACACAAGTTTTTATCTGTGAGAATTGATTAAAATCACACAGGAGAGGTCTGACTAACTGCTTTGCTACATTTATATTAGCCACCTCAAATATTTAGGAGTGTGCCAGTGGATACTGGCTTTTATGTTTCTAAAGTGTGTCCCTAAAAACGTGAGCTTAATGACCTCAAGAATCTGAGAATGTATCTATCTATCTTCTAAGGGAAATTTTAACTCTGAAAACATGTGTTCCATGTATGTATGTTCCCAAGCCTGTCTGAATCTCAATCCCAACCCCCTTATCTGTTAAATGGAGAGCAATAATGCCTACTCTTGTCAAGATGACAATGAAGAAAGTGAAGTGTTAACAAACAGTAACTACATCATTTAAATTGTTATAAATATAGAGGATTTAACAAATGATATCATTCTCACCAGTAATGCAACTGATGAGAGTAAAAAAATGGACAGCACAGCCCAGTAGCTTTGTATGATGATGGGGTGTTCTTTACCTCTACTATCTTGAGTCACAGGTGAAGTAAGGACAAATGAAATGGTTAACTAGCAATTATCTTTCATTTGAAAACATGGATATGGTTACTGGAAAGCCAATGGACAGTGGAATTATTCCCAAAGTGACTTCTTGCTCAAAAAGTCTGGTTACACTATTTTAGTGAGAGACTGA
>JADRCD010213978.1:2117-17829 GCA_019843815.1 Montemys delectorum
CCATGGCAACAGTGGGAACCATGTCATATTCTCTCCCCCCCCCTCTCTCTCTCTCTCTCTCTCTCTCTCTCTCTCTCTCTCTCTCTCTCTCTCTCTCTCTCTCTCACTTGTTTGTTTGTTTTGGACAGGGGTCTTGCTATGTAAGGCAAATGAGCTTCAAATTCACAGTGATCCTCCTGCCTCAGCCTGAGTTATAGGCACACCCATAATACCCAGCTTGTCCTTTTTCTTACTGGGCTCCAGTAATAGCTGCCTTGATGGCCTGGAACCTGCTGCGCCTTAGCATTCCTCTTCTGTTCCCTGAGACATTACTTCAGAAGGTTCACAGCATTAATTAGCTCCTTATATTGCTGGTATCAGATCCAACATCACTTTCTCGAACACTTAGACCATTCCTAACCTTGCCCCTAGAATCTGAAGTAATGAGCTCCTGACTCACACCACGCTATAGGCTGGAGTTTGGCCAATGGCATAGTTCACTCTTGTTGTCATCTGAAATGCTCTCACTCATTTGGCTGTTGTCACTCCATTGCTCTGTTTCCCACCTGCCAAAAAATCAGTACAGGATTTAGCCTCTGTGGGGATGAAGGGGTCCCGTCAACCATCATGAGTGAAGTTCTAGGGCTGCAATCTAGTCTTGAACCCTTGGTCGGGCCAGCAGGTGCCCGCTGTGCACAGCTCTCTGCATGCCAGTACCAGGGCTGATCGTTGGTACCATGGTTAGTTATGTAGGGCACCCTTATTTCTTAAGTCCACAGTTCTACATCATTCTATGCCTCACGCCATGCCCGGCACGCGGGGCCTCAGTGAAGTATTTGCTGCAAGGGAGGATTTACACCGTTGCCATTGGTAAATTCTATCTACTTTACAGCAGTTCATTCAATAATAACTTATAGGAACTAGTAGCTAAAGTGAGACGATTTGCATACCTAAATTGTGAAAGAAAAGAAATGTAATTTTGCTAATTCCAAGCACCTTTTTGTGTGTGTGTGTGAACCAATGTGTTTAAGTGGAAGTTGTAACAATGTTGCTCTAATTAGTAGATGAATTTGTCTATAATTAGTACATCAATTACATGCAGATGAAACTGCCAATATCCTTGAATGTGCTTTGTCCCCCCAGACAGTCTCAATGCTCTTCACCCTCTCTGTATAATTTTGTTTACAGGACTACTTTGTTTAGCAGTATCTTAATTCATAAACAGTATAAAATTAAATATCAGTTTTAGATCAGCTGAATTACCTGTCCCAAAGCACTGAAACTGAGCTGTTAAATGACAAAATCATCTCTGGATGTATGGCGAGCAGAGGACAGATTAGCCTAAGCTAAAATTGTGTTGGGAGAACAAAAAGCTTGTTTGTTTGTTTGTCTGTTTGTTTGAGAAAGATTCCGGAGACACACAAACCTAGATAGAAGACAGATGTGAAGTACCACTGTTCACAATGGCCCAGGCGTACCATGGGCTACGGATAAATCACATATCCTGTAGAGGTGCAGCGAATAGTATTGAGCCTTACAAAGGAAGGAGATTCGAAAACAGTTCCAAAGTGGATGAATTAAATTACAAGATGCTGAATGGAATGAGTCAGTCATTAAAAGACAAATGCTGTATGAGTCCACTTAGAATTGCCAAGTTCACAGAAAGACTAGAACCGCTGATGGCCATAGACTGGAGGAAGGACAGATAATGAGCTATTGACTGAGCAGAGTTTCTGACTTGCCAGTGAGAGCTCTGGTGAAGCACCGTGTAGGCAGTTACACTTAACCCACTCGGCTGCACGCTCACTGAGGGTAATTGTTATTTTTTTTTCCTTAATCACATAGAAGTCTTCATCAGAATTAGAAACCAAACAAATTCCAACACTTCAAAGGAATAAATAACAAAGTATAGAATCATTATACATAAAAGAAATGTCAATGTAAACAAGGTTCATGGGGCTGGAGAGATGACTCAGCGGTTAAGAGCACCGACTGTTCTTCCGAAGGTCCTGAGTTCAATTCCCAGCAACCATATGGTGGCTCACAACCATCCGTAATGAGATCTAATGCCCTCTTCTAGGGTGTCTGAAGACAACTACAGTGTTCTTACATATAATAAATAGATAAATCTTATAAAAAAAAACAAGATTCATGAGTCCATATACAAATATGAACCCCGTGGATGGTCTAAGCAAAACTTCTGATGCTCAGTTCTCTCTTCCCCCGAGTGAGTCCTGGGGATCCACCTTAGTTTGTCAAGCTTGGCAGCAAGCATTTTTTTCCTGCTGTGCCATTTCATCAGCCCCTATCTTTTCATTCAATTTATTCACTTATTTGCTTACTTACTTATTTATAGGGAGAATTTCACGTATCACAGGATGACATTGAACTCAATGCGTAGCCTAGAATGACCTTGAACTTCTGATCTTCTCTCTGTATCTCCTGAGCTCTAGGATAACATGCGTGTTCTGCCTCTCCTGGTTTAATGAGATCCAGTGACTGGATCTCAGTCAGGGCTTTGTGCATGTCACACGAGCATTCTGTCAGCTGAGCCATATTCTCTAATGGGCGCCACCATGACTTTCTCACTTCTGATGGCAGGGGACTTTGCAGGTTTGATTCACCAATGTTCTAGCTAAGAGTGACTTTTCTCAACCTTGTTTGAACCATGCAGTTGGTTGGGTTTTTGTTTTTGTTGTGGATCCTGAAATACTGTTATCTAAGCCTAGGAATACTTGTATTATTTATTAACTTTTTGTCTCCAAGAAAAAAATAAAATATCCAGTCAAAGTAAACCTTAACTACCACCACTTGCCATACCTGGTTTCCTTGGTCAGCTTCCCACGATCTAGAATCTCAGGAAAAGAGTCTCAGTGACAGATTAGCTCAGGCTGGCCTGTGGGCACATCTGTGGGGCAACTGTACTGATTATGTCAATGAATGTGAGAAGGCCCAGCTTTAAGATAGGCGGCACTATTCTACACGTGGTGATGTCTTCTTTTGCTCAGTATTAGGCAGTCAGCACTTTCCCAAGTTTTGCAGAGTTGGGTTTTTTTTTTTTAACCCCTCAAAACCATCTTTATAATAGTTGTATAGTGTTCCACTAAATTGACAGCCATAATGAGCTGAACCATTGCCCAACGTTTGAAGTCCCTTCTGTTTCAAACGGTAGGTATTTGAAGCACTCTTTACGTACTCAGTATCTTCAGGGATCATCGTCAAGGCCATAAATTATGAGGCATCTTCAGGGTTAAAAGGAGTATGGTGCCAACTAAGACTTCCTCAGTCGAAGAAAGACTTGGAATCTAGTTACTAAATTTAACTTATCAAGTCATTCCGGTGAAACCAAGTAGGGTGTAGGGACTGAGGCAGGTGTGACTAAACCTCTCTCTGTGCCATTCATCCAAATTGCAGCAAGGGTGTTTCCATTTTAAATCAGAACACTAACTCTGCTAGTGAATTCCTGTACACACCTGGGCGACTTTTAGAATGGGAGCAGTCATTTGAAGACAATGCTCATTTGGCCACTGTTTTAATTTTGGTTCCAACAGTAGATTTGGTTCCTCTGCTGTGAGGTTTTACCTCACCATCCAGGAACACTCTCATCCAGCCTGCTTCACTGGGTATGGTGGTTTGAATGAGAACAGCCCCTACAGGTACATATGTTTGAATACTTGGTCCTTAATTGGTGAAACTGTTTGGGGAGGATTAGGAGGTGTGGCCTTGTTGAAGGACTGTTTGTCACTGGGGGCGGGCTTAGAGTTTCCAAAGGGTTGTCCCACTTTCTTTGTCTCTTGCTTCCTCCCAGATATGAGCCCTCAGCTGGCTCTGCTGCCATACCTTTGGTCTACCCTCAACCCTAATCCTCTTAAAAAAGTGTGCCAACTTAAATACTTTCTATTGTAAGTTGCTTTTATCATGGTGTTCTGTCACAGCAGTAAAAAAGGAACTATGACACAAGATCCCTGCCTACTCTCCTTTCATGGCTCCACCGTGAATGTCCCTCCCTCAGGAAGTCAACACCTCCTTCCAATGAAGTCAGTCCCCTGCTATGGGCTCTCAGCATCCTGGACTTAGTCTTCATGTGTGTATCAGCGGTGCTCACACGTAGCCATGGAAGTGTGTGACGTTTGTCTGCTCTTCTAGGTGCAAACTCCATGAGGCCAGAGGTCCTGTTGCTCATTCTAGCCCAGTATCGCTGGCATAGGAGTTGGTCCTGAGATGACAGGATCCAAAATGAGAGAGAAGGAAACAAAGAAGTGAAGATGCCCATTGAGACACCATGCACTTCCCCTACTTCAGGAAAATAATTTCCCAACTTTATTAATCAATGCAACAAAGACTCAATTCACAACTTAAAATAAAAATATCTATCTATCTATTTATCTATCTATTTATTTATTTATTTATTTGTATGTCGCATGTATGTACTTGGATACACACACCTATGCATGTGCAGAGACTAAAAGAGGGTCGTGGATCCTCTGAGCTGGAATTATATTTATTAGTAGGACCTCTGGCTTGTTACCTGGATGCTGGGATCCGCGCTCTGGTCTGCATGATCTCACAGCAAGCCCCTTTCACTGCTGAGCTATCTTACCAGCTCCTCACCCCATGATTCTTATTTTAAAGCAGGCTGGCTCTGTCTCCTTCACTTTTGCTTCTCTTTCCTCTCCCTCCCTCTGATGTCATAACCCCACGGGTGAGAGGCCATATGCATGGCAAGTGTTAGCTGTGTCACTCTCAAACACAGGACAATTGACCAAACATTCTTGAAAGTGAACGAATACAGAGACCTCGGGTTTCCTGATTTCTAGACTTCTTGCAAAGTTACAGCGATCGAAAGAGTGTGGCTTCCTTTCCCGGCACAAAGACATTTATACCTGGAGTAGAAGTCCCTGAAAGAAACCCTCTCAGATGGTTGTCAGAGAGGGAACCACCCCATTAAGCGTCCAAGGAGCCTTTTACACAAATATTGTGTTTTCCACTTGTGAGGATAAAGTGAGACACTTACCTGACCCTGAATATGAACGTTAACTCAAGATGGATCAAATGTCCAAATGTCTGAAGCAAACACAGAGGGAGAGCTTTGGGCCGCTGGGCAGGGCAATGAGTTCTTAGATGTCAGAACAAAGGTAGAGGTAAGGAAAGAAAACAGAGCTTCTTCAAGGATGGTGCTTCCATGTGGCAAAAGACACAGCAATAGCACTGAAAGGCAAAGCACTGAATGGGGAAATATTTGCAAATTATGTTTTCAGTCACAAAGAGCTATTGGGCTGGACGATGGCTCAGCTGGTGTAGTGCTTACCTTGCAAGCATGAGAACCCAACTTTGAGTTCCCAGAATCCACATAGAAAGTAATGGGCATGGTAGTGCACACCTGTCATCCCAGCACTGGGAAGGCAAGGACAGACAGATCCCTGGGGCTCACTGACCAGTCAGTGTAGCACACTTGGTGACCCGAAGCTCCTGAGACCCCGTCTCAAAAACACCAACGTAGATGTCGTCTGAGAAATGATAAACGAAGTTGTCCTCTGACTTCCGAGAGGCTGGCTCCATGGGTAAAGCAACCCAGCCTGGCAACCTGAATTGGAGTCCCCAGAGCACATGTGTAAGTGGGACGCAGTAGCACAAGCATGTGACCTCAGTGTGTTGGAAGCTTGCCAGCCAGCCAGCCAGCCATGAGCAACCCTGACCCAAAACAAAGGAGAAGGTGAAGGTTGACATTCAAGGTTGTCCTCTAACCTCCACACATGCGCCATGTCATGATGTACCTACCCACCCTCAGGCGCATGTATAAACACACACACACACACACACACACACACACACACACACACACTACCAGACACACAAGGAGGCAGAGAGTAAAAACATATTTTTAAAAGTGTTAAAAATTAAGAAAAAAATGCAATGAAAAACAGGCTTAGATCCATCAGGATGTTTATTATTAAAACAAAGAATCAGGAAAGAAATGTTGGAAGGTCGTGGAGAAGCTCCACAGTATGATGGGAGAATAAGAATCGTGTGGTAACCATGGAAAGCAGTAGACTGGCTCCTTAAAATGAAGCAGAGCAGGCCGGGGAGATGCTCAGTTAAACAGTAGCACGGAAGCCTGGTGAGCTTAGTGTAACCCCCCCTCCCCCCCAGAGCACACCTCTTAAAAAGCCAGATGAAGTGCAGCATTGTCTAGTCCCAGCTTCCCTACAGCGATGCCAGGCAGAGACAGGAGAGCCAGGGGAAGCTGAGTTACTCTGTGGTAGGAAGGAGAGAGACTCTGCCTTAAAACAAGGTGGTAGGAGAAACCCAACAAAAGTTGTCTTTGATTTCCTGTACACACACACACACACACACACACACACACACACACACAAAAATACACACACAAACATATACACCCAAACACACGCACAAACACAAACACATACAAACACACACACATACACAAACACTCACGCAAATACACAAACATACACACACACAAGCACACATACATGTGCACACACACATACACACATACAGACACACAAACACACATACACAAGCACACACACAAGCATGCACATAAGCACACACAAACACACACATACACAGAAACACACACACACTAAGTAAACAAGTCTTTTGAAAAAGAAAACAACTAAGTGCGTAATTACCATGCAGTTCCCTAAACAGTCAGAAGCAGGTCTCCCACTGATGTCCCTATGTGTGTCACTGCATCCGTCCAATTGCCCATCAATGGACAAGTGAATGAAGAACAGGATGGACTGGCTCTACACATAGATGCAAAGGGAAGTTCTTCAGCCTTAAAAGAGAAGGGAATTGATAAGGGGTACAACATGGATGAATCTCAAAGACACTAAGGGAAATGAGGTGTTCAAAAAAGGGGGAATGTGTGCTTTTGCTTCTAGGAGGTTACCCAGAGCTGTCAGACTCGGCCTCCCTGGTAGCCTAGTGGCTAGGAGTCTAAGCTCTTACCAGGAAGTGAAGGCTACACAACAGGCAGAAAATACTGAATCCAGCTGAACTGTACATTCAAATTTGTTAAGGTGATAAATTTAGTGACATTTAAAATTTAATTTTAATTACAAGTATGTAAGTGTGTCTGTGAATGTAGATGCCCCCATCAGAGACCCTTTGTCAGAGCTGGGGTTACAGGTAGTTGTAAGCTGCCTGATGTGGGAGGAAAACTTAGGCCTTATGTAAGAACAGCAAATATCTCAGCTGTTTAACTGCTCAGCTAGCTCCTCAGCTCCACATGCATTGTCTTGCTATATAGTCCAGGATGGCCTCGCCTCGGCTTCACACTCTTCCTGCCTCACCCTCTCCGATGCTGTGATGCGGAGGTGACAGGCATGTGCTATCATGCTCAGATGCTATGTCATGTGGCTCTTGTCCCAGTTAAGAATATATATTCTCTCCATTCCACACTATTTATATAAAGTGTGAGTCCTGTGCAGCGAGAGTGTACCCGTAACTGCCTGAGAGGATGAACGCCCCAGAGTGCAGGCTTGGGAGGCATCTTAGAAGCCACACTGTGGGAGAATGCTGCAAGTCACCATTGTGACCAGCTGACCAGTGCCTTACGCTGTCTCCACTTTTCCCGAGCCCCCTCCAGGTTGTGGGGGCCTTCACTCCATCTCAGAGCATGTCACCGAGGTGTCTTCCACTTGCTCCTTCAAAGCATCTTTGTTCCGATCTGACATAGGACTCTCTTGGAGCATTCCTTCACCCTACAGATCCAGTCTTGTCTTCTGGGTCCAGAGAGAGCAGGTCAAATTTCTAGCTCGCCCGACCACCCTTAATACAACGAAAGACAGGGTTCTGTGCATTGGAGATGTTAAAGTCCCACCCTAGATACATCTTTTCCTAGAGAGGGATGCCTTTGAGGTTAGATCATACTAAGGTGTCTCAAAGACGTGTCTGATCCTGGCTCCCTTCAGACACTTATCAATAGCAAAGCCAGAACAGTAGCAAAAGCTCCCAACGGTGACTGCTGAGGGGAGGGAACTTCGATTATAGAAGACTGAGACTATTTAGTCTGCAGAAGAAATGCCTCCAAGCAAGATACTACTTGTCTTGAGAACTAGACTGTGAGACAGGAAGCCTTGATCTGGGATATAAGACCATGGGCACAAGTGATGGAAAGCAGATCCCAGCTCAGTTATACAGAGAGACACTAGAACTGCTAGAGCACCTAGCAACACATGAAGCTGTATGTGACATATCTAGGAGTGCTTAGAAAATTGACCTTCAGACCCCAAGATTAATAGTCAGCTTTATCAGTCAACTTGACATGCCCAGAGCCAACTGAGAAGGGAGTCTTAATTGAAGGATTGTCCAGATCAGAATGGCCCATGGGCATGTCTGGGGGTAGGGGGTTGTTTTGATGATGAAGAAGGGCCTAGCCCACTGTGGGTGGCACCATTCCTAGGCAGGTGGCCCTGGGCTGTATAAGAAAGATAGGCAAGCATAGGCCTGGGGGTGGCTAGTAAGCTGCTTCCTTCTGCTTTAAGGTACTACTTGATTTCCTGCCCTGACTTCCCTCAATTATGGACTGTGACATAATGAGAACATCACCCTATTAAATATCACTTATACTCACACCCAATACACACACACACACACACACACACACAGAGAGAGAGAGAGAGAGAGAGAGAGAGAGAGAGAGAGAGAGAGAGAGAGAGAGAGATCTACCATGCCTTCTGACATTGTCCATGCCTGGACATAGAATATTCTAGAATTATTTCCATTTTAATGAAGGTTTAAAAAAATGGTCAAAGAGACCCCCACCTACCCAAAGAACAATATGGATTATTACCACATTCTTGGTTGCCTGTTGTAAATGAAAGTCCCTATGTATGAAGACACCGCACACTTTGGTCATAGGACATGGAGAAATCAGCTGGTATTGGCATGGAAGCCTTCCCTTTGAGGACTACCCCTCAGAGTGTCAGAAGATGCTAGTCAAACTGCTAAGGGTGAAAGGTTATCAATAGCATTACCCAGCTGTAAACCCTAAAAACCACAACAAAGACTGGACCAGCAAGATAACCCCAGGGTGCAACAGTGCACCAGTATTTTGGGAGAAGCCAACAGCTAGTGTGATTAGACCTAAAACCTGCTCAGTTGGAAAAAGTTCATGCCTGATACCATAAACATAGCCAAGAACCTAGATCCATAGGTTTGAGAGGTCACAGGCCTAGAGGAGAGCCTACCTGTACCATGTTGCTAAATTAATATAGTTCAAAACTACTTCTGAACACTTATCCTTTTATCTATAGAGATAGGCAGCTCTCACTTCTCATCAAAGAAAATGTCTCTTTCCAGCCAACAGAACCTGTTACAGAGATTCACAATTGGCCCCAATGCAGAGAATCAGTGAGCAGGAGGTGCTTAGCCCCACATGGGACATTTATAATTTACCCTCCCAACACTCAAGGAACATTTGGGAAGAGAAGATTGTAAAAGCCCAAGTCCCAGGATCTGCCATGAGATCTGGACAAAGATGTTCTATCCATGAGCTCTCAAAAACACAGCTGCTTATACCAGACCATCACCAGAGAACATCTCAGGCAACATACCAAAATGAATGGAGGAAAAGTTCACAAGCATCCCTAGATGAAGAGTCTAGGGATGAACAGGCAGAGTCAATGACTGTTGAAAGATGAAGTGGTCAGCCCTAAATATATGAACATTCAGGCAACACTAACTGGGCGCAGGAGTTGTGTGGTTGTGTGTGTGTGTGTGTGTGTGGTGTGTATGTGTGTGTGTGTGTAAAAAGGATAATTTTGAAAGAAGACATTATATAATGTCTTCTTTGAGAGAGGGCATTGGGAGAACATGGGACGAGTTGGAAGGAGATGGGGTTTGGCAAAATCGAGTGTACTTATGCATGGAATTCTCAAATTTAGAAAAAATGGTTTTTAGTGGAACAGTGATGTCACATGCCTTTAATCCCAGCACTTGGGAGGCAGAGACAGTCAGATTTCTGAGTTTGTGGCCAGCATGGTCTACAGAGTTAGTTCCAGGACAGCCAGAGCTATACAGAGAAACTCTGTCTTGAAAAATTAAAAAAAAAAAAATAAATAAAGGTTTTTAAACCTATCAATATTGGCAAGGGACTGTGCAAAGACCTCTGTTTTAGGGTCTTGCTGGCTCAGGAGCACCTTCAAACCTGTTTTTTTTTTTTTTTTTTTTTTTTTTTTACCTTGCTCTGCAGTAATAGCTCTGACCCGGCTCCTGCCTGGCCAGTTCGCACTGACCTTTTCTGTCTCACCTTTGACTCCAAAGAGCTTTGGCAGTGTCCGTCTGAAATTTTGATTCAAACCTTATCTCAGCCTCTTGGGCTTTTTTCTCTTTCCTTTAATTCCTTCCACAGATTGTCAAGGATTCTACTGTCCTCCCTGCCCCCAGCAACCAGTAGACTGAAAAATGACCGTGCTGAAGGGAAGCGAACACTCCCAGCCCGGAGCAGGTCTTGTCAATCTGATTTTTAAATGACTGAGGAGGTCTGAGGACGCAGAGGATGCAAAGATCAAGTGCAGAGAAGAGCGGGGCGAGCGGCTCTGACTAGGAGCACATTCTCAGACTCAGAGGGCAGAGCGGTATTTAAAGTGAACTGGAACAAGCCTGTAACATCAGGTGCGTTCTGCCTTCAAAAATAGCTGCCAGTTAGAAAGGTTTATTTACATACTGATTCCACGCTAACTTTGTAATGGAACGTGCTGCCTGCCCGAGACCTAACAACTGTCATCATAATTTTTTCTAAAAATACAGGCAGAGAAAAACACTCAGTGAACTCTGCTGGGGAGTGGCTACAAAAGACCCTTATCCTAAACCGACAAACTCACCAGGACAATACCTCTCAGCAGTCCTCTCCTTCAACCAGTCTCTCTCTCTCTCTCTCTCCCTCTCTCCCTCCCTCTCTCACTACCTCCTTCCCTCCCTCCTTTCCTTCCCTCTCCCACACTCTCTTCCTTCCCTACATCCATCTGTCCATCTGTCTGTCCGTCTGTCTGTCTGTTTCTGTCTACTTTCTCTTTATCCTAGCCCTAAGCTCAGCTGCAGAGAACCCTTGGGGGAAACTCCAGCTGGCCACGCACTAGAAATAATGGATGAGAAAGGGGTCCCAGTGGTCCACCAGTTCCAAGACCCCACCATGGGCTCCTCTCTTCCTCTTTTTCTCCTGACATTTCGCTACCAAGGATCCCCCACGGCTGTAGGCTCCTGTGTTTTCGTATTTCTCACTGCGGCTGGGCTCTTTCTGAATCCTCCCTCCCCGCCCCAGGTTTGTCTCTGTGGATTCTACAGAGCTGATCCTTGGCAAGGCTGTCAACGCTCCCCGGCACAATATTAGCAATTTAAATGCCTCTTTGCCAGGCCTGATGGAGCTGATTCGGTTGTGATCCTGGGCATATGGATGGCATATTTGCCGCGAGCTAGGTGAGACGCGTCCCAGAAGGACCGCCGCCAGCCCCGCGCAGCCGCTTCCCCACCCGTTCGCTCCCGGCGGCCGGAGCCAGCCGTCCCTGCTGCCCACTTTGTCTCCACCGGGGGCCCCCGCTGCTGGGGGACAAATCTTTCATTCATGAACGGGAGCTTGTTAGGCCAACTCCGGACTCTAAAGCCACTTAATTAAATTGTGGAAAGTTGCTTGGCCCCGGTGGGAAATTTGCACACAAAGGCACCGGGTCGGGCGCTCCCTCCAGCCGGGAGCCACACAACAAAAACGGGCTACACCGCGCGCTCGCGGCCCCCAGCTCTGCACCCCGGCTCCCCTGCCGCCCCCCGGCCCCCGCCACTGCTACGCCTGCAAAAGCGGAGCCCCTCATTACAGGGCGTTTGTTAGGGCATGTTTTCCCAGCGATTCACTGACGGGCCTTTCTTTCCTCCCTTGGCAATCAAGGGCCGCAAGTGGAGGCTGAGAGTCCTCCATGGCCTGATTGCTGAATTTCCAAAGGGAAGAGTGTAAACAGGTACATTGAAAAAGGCTCTTTTGAACAATTATGTAAACATTCCAAACACTATTTGAAAACTTTCACAGTGGAACCGTCACGTGGGGCATTCTTGTTTAATTGTGCGGGGACAATGCTTGCTGGCTGGCTACCCCAGCTGTCTGAGAGACCCTGCGAGGAGACCTCCATGGGTGTTCTGGCTCTCCTGGCCTTACAGAAGCCTGCCCCCGGAGCAGGGGCCTGTCCTCTTTCTTCTGCCCCAGTTTCTTCAGGATCTAGTCCAGTGTTCTGCCCATGAGGTGGGCTGGAAA
The DNA here is from genome assembly GCA_019843815.1 of Montemys delectorum. NCBI lineage: Eukaryota > Metazoa > Chordata > Mammalia > Rodentia > Muridae > Montemys > Montemys delectorum. Next base: position 14,368 of record JADRCD010213978.1, read on the forward strand.
TCCTCGACGCAAGATGCCTGTAGATGCTCAGTGGAAACTTCTATGCAAGGCAGGCAGGCTTTCTTCAAAGCATTAAAGATACCGAGCAACATTGTTGGCAAGGTTTCCCTCCCCATGGGAACGCCCCTGGCTCGACGTTCCCGCCTCTCCTATTCTGTCTCTGGTTTGCTCTCTAGTCTGCCTCTGTTTCCGTGTGGCTTGGAGTCTCACGATTCCTTAACTGATTACAACTGATTACCTTGCTGGAAGTTGGAAGAGTTTAAGCCCCACACGAATATTGCCTCATCTCTTATTTGCTGGGGACACCAGGGTTGCAGCGGCTTCTCATGCATACTTTTTAATCATTTTATATCCATTCTCCCAGCCTTTGGGATCCATCCAGCCCACAGCTACTGTGCCTCCAGCTTTGCAGGGAGTGCCTGGGTGAGCGCTGTCAATCTGGAGACTGGGTCACAGCTTGTTCAGTTTTTGTTTCCTAAAGTCTAGTTCTTAAATGCTAGGGAGTAAAGGGGTGGGGGTAGTCTAAATGTTTAACAAGATGGCATATTACACATATAAGGATCATGGAGACATGGAGGATGTTTATGACAACAAAGTTTTTGTTTTTCGTTTGTTTGTTTTTTGTTTTTGTTTTTTGAAAGGATGAAAGAAAAAGAAAAAAAAAATCAAGCCACAAAATTCTACTTCACTGTACTAGCCAGACCAAAAAACACCCAAATTTGCCAAAGGACAGGAAAGGACCAAGTAGAAAACTTGTTCTGGGGAATGGGAGTCTTTAGTGTCCATGTATTGGCTTGTCAAGGCAAGGTTTGGAAGTGCTGGAAAATGCCGCTGTGCACAGGTGGTTAGATAGAAAAGCCACCCCAATAACCTTCAGAGAGCCATCCACCCCAGCCCGCAGCACCAACAATCCATGCACAGGATTCAGATCAGAGCTTCAGAGCAAGTTCCTCCAGCGCAAAGAGGAGCTAAGGCTTATCTATGTGTGGAGTCCCGAGGAGGCAAGCGCAGAATCACAACTACAAGATGAGTCAGAAATAAGTTCGGCAGAAAGAGTCATGCTCAGTAGGGTCATTTGAAGAGCAGGGGCCAGAAGGGAAAGCTCTTTCTTTCCATCTCACAGGATTCCCTGAGTACAAGGGTCTCGGAATATACCCATCTCCAAGGCTTGTTTAATCTGACTATAGTCGATGCTCATCATGTGTTGGTTCTGTGTTAGGGTCTGTGCTGTAAGTTAGGCATAGAAAGCCAAAGAATACTTTGATCTCAACAAATTAATTCACAATCAGATGTAGAACCTTCACTTTAAAAAAAAAAGATTATTTGTGTATGCCTGTGCATATTTTCATGTACCACATGTGTGTACAAGTGCCTTCAGAGGCCAGAACTGGAGTTACAGACCATCATGAACCACCCCATGTGGATTCTGAGAACTAACCCTGGGTCCTCTACAGGAGCAGACTTTTAACTATGAATCATCTCTTTAAACCATCACCCTTTGAAAGCATACAGGAACCAATTGAATTTGGGCAAGGGTATAAAGACAGCTCCACAAGAGAAAGAGAAACTTCCCCGTAAGTGATCTTGACACAACTAGGTATGGACAGCAAGAGGATGAACAGACCCCCTTGACTCACACTGTGAGAAAGGCCATCTCAAAGTGAGGTCAAACTAAAAACTCTTAGGACAAAATAGATATGACCTTTATGACCTTGGATTAGATAGTGGCTTCTGTGCCGTGGCATCAAAAAGTTATAAACCACATGACAAAAACCATATGCATTGAATTTGACCAAAATTTTAAATGTTGTGAGCTTCGAAGGACTCTATCAGAAAGCAAAGGACAACTTGCAGAGAAAACAGAATTAGATGCAAACCACATTTCTAATAAGAACATTTGAAATAAGGTCTCAAGAGCTGGCTCAGCGATGAAAAGCATGTGTTAGGCCCTGAGTTTGGTCCCTACCACTCACACTAGGCTATGCACAACTGCCTGCAGCTCTAGTTCCATGAAATTCAACATCTTCCCCCTTCGTTGGCCACCCCCACACATGTGGCATACATTTACATAGTCACACCCACATTCATAGAAGATTAAAAATAAACAGTTTTTTGTTACCTGTCTATAGGATATGTTCTTCTAGCTGGGCTGCCTTGTCTGGCCTCAGTGGGAGAAGATGTGCCTGTCCCTGCAAGATACTTGATGTGCCAAAATGTGGGGGATGACCAGGGGAACCTCCACCCTCTAGAGAAGGGGAGGGAGGAGGAGGGAAAGATTGGGAGAAGGGGGTGACCAGGAGGGGGAAGTGATTAAGATGTAAAGTGAATAATTAAAAATAAGTTAAAAAAATCCAAATTATATAAAGAACCTTCCAGTGCAACAACGAGCAGATAAGCAATGTAAAACTCATTTCTCCAGGCACAGCACACAAACTACGGGTGAGCTCATGAGAGGGAGTTAGGCTCACTAAGGGAATGGATGCATGTGACAGGCACAGAGAGATGCTGCTCCACATCCCCCAGCATGGTCACAGCAAAAGAGATGGTGGAAAATACTGATGAAGCTGGTGTGATGACACATGACTATAATCCCAGGTTTGGGGAGTCTGAGGGTGGAGGATGAGGAGTTCAAGGCCACCTTCAGCTGTACAGTCAACTCAAGTTCAATCTGGACTATGAGAGCCTGTCTAAAGCAACCAACCAACCAACCAACCAACCAACCAACCAAGATAACAACAACAAAAACCAAACAACAACAATCGAAGTTGGTGTGAATGTGGAACAGTTAGGACACACACAGTATGCTGATGGAAAGCATACTGACTGGTGTTTTAGTGTCAACTTGATGCAAGCTAGAGTCACCTAGGATGAAGGAACATCGATTGAACAATGGCCTCCATCAGATTGGCCTATGACAACTCTATGAAGGAATTTGATTAATTGCTAACTGACATAAGAGGGCTGAACCGACTTTGGGAAGGGCCACCCCTAGACAGATAGATGGTCCTGGATTGTATAAGAAAGCAAGGTAATGAGGTAGGAAGAGGGACCATTGGTTAAGAGGACTTGTTGCTCTTCCAAAGGTCCAACCAAGTTCAATTCCCAGAACCAACATGGCAGCTCACAATCATCTGTAACTCTAGTCCCAGAGAATCTGACACCCTCTTCTGGTCTCTGTGGACACCAAACATGCATGCACTACACAAACAGATATGCAGAAAAGGCATCCTTACATTTAAAGGCAATTTTAGGGAAAGAGAAAGAAGAAGAGGAGGAAGAGGAGGAGAAGGAAGAAGAAGGAAGAAGAGGAGGAGGAGGGAGAGGAGGAGGGGAGGAGGAGAAAGCAAGCAGAATGAACATACGACTGAGCCAGTGAGCCAGTGAGCCGCCAGTGAGCCAGTGAGCTGCCAGTGAGCCAGTGAGCCGCCAGTGAGCCAGTGAGCTGCCAGTGAGCCAGTGAGC
>JADRCD010213980.1:0-10518 GCA_019843815.1 Montemys delectorum
ATGCACTTTGTTCAGAATCTCATGCTTCAATTTTGAATATGTCCTGGTGGGTGGTGAATGCTCAGAGAATCCTGGCGGACAGCTTAAGCTCAATGTCAATGTGATTCAGTATGTGCCCGATTAATACTTCCTATGTATCAATCATGGGAGCCACGTGGATGATAATACTGAGAATTCATGCTATCTTGTCACAGTTGGAGCGTGGAATTCAGGTACAATCTACCTTGATGCACAAAGTTGGGTTGCAAATTTCCTTTGTATGAAACAAAGAGTGAGAACTTCATCACACTGCTTAAATTGAGAGTATAGTGGGGTAATTTCCTTCTACTCTTGGCCTATGCCACTTGTCTATGACAATAGCTTGCTATCAAATTTAAGACCCTTATTCGGGAGGTTAATGCGAGGTAAGAACTCCATTCAGTGTTATTTTGGCTTAAGGGCATAATGTCACAATTTGATGCATCCTCTAATGACTTTTTTTTCTAAAGGCAGCTTACAGCTTAGACCTAGTTCAGCGAATTTCCTTGTAAGGTCCTTGGAAGACTGGAAGGAAAAAAAAAAGCAAACTACAATTGATTGCGTGGCCAAATTTCTGTTCATGCCTGCTTACTGATTTTTGTTCATTTCACAAATAAACAAGGCATGAATACATCAACCCAGAAACCATAAACAATAAAGAACTTCATCCTGTAACTTTGCTACAGCCAGCAGTTTGTGGCTGGATCTGCTATTTGTCATAAGATAAATGATAAAGTGATTGCCATTTGTCACCGAATACACAGGAGAAGTGCTCAGCCATGAACTAGTCAGATGCAGGCAACAGGAAACAGCACCATGCTCTCCACCAACTGCCTTTTAAGCAGTCCCTTACAAGAGAGGAAATAAAAGCACATCATGATTTGTGGTAAAAGGCAAACAAACAAAACTTTACTCTTTTAACAAAAAAATTATAGAATAAGTTTTAATTGTCTGCATACACACAGGTGGAAAACTCGTATTTACTGCGGCAAGCATTGCTGGAAGCACAGGCTATCTTTTATACGGGAAGTTGTTTTGTAAAGTTGGGCACTGAGTTTAATTTATATGTATTGTTCCCATTTTTGTACTGCTCAGTGATTTTTAATATAAACTTTTTTATGTTTCTGAGAACCACTGGTGCCTGACGGCTTTCAGCTATATTAATAGGGGTATAACAGCACCCATACATTAATAGAGCCTGTGTTTTATCTAGACTCTGATTGAATTTAGGGAGTGCCTAAATTCTGTGGCTATCCTTGCTGCCAACAACATGAACTTCATTAATTTCTCTAAAAGGCTGTGCAGCAGCAAACTCTGAAAGATAAGGTGTGTGTGACCTACCAAGATCATGGGATCTCTAAGCTGTAACATTCCCCAGATGCAAACACCTCAGCAGATGAGGACGGAGCACTCTGAGAACCACACCTATAAAGAGAACAGACCTCAAACTCTGAGCATGCATCTGAAGGACACGTGCAGGGTCACAGACATTTTGGGTGTACCATTTTCAGTTACAGGGGGAAGCAGAGGTGTGAAACAGCTGGCATGTACTGGTTGAGGTTTTGAAAGATGTTTATGACTTGATTTCATCATGGGATATATCACTTTTCACAAGAGAACTCAGATTAAATAACACAGAACCTGAAATATCTTTACACCATTAGACACAGTTCCTCCAGGATTAAGGCTGAAATATGTGACTAGAGAAATGGAGTGGGTGGGGTACTTGTTTTATGGCATTTCTAAATCCAAGATAAAAATCATATACAAATAAAAATCACAAATAAAATTTAGTGACAGGGGTTGCTAGAAGCTGGCATTGTAGACTTGAGTTATTGTAACTTTTTGAATATACTATAATAAGAGTATGAAAAATTGAATTATAACTTTGTTCTTATGTAATCCAATAGAACAACTTTTGGTACCCTTTCCTTAAAATATTAGAAGTAATCATTCTTAAAAGTACAAGGCAAAATGCTCACTTTACTTTGTGCTATAGTGTATGAGAGAGCTTTCAAATCTCTTCTGCTGGGAGTAGAGATTTCTTGACATAAGCTAATGCATTTTTCATCAAGTGCTAATGGGAGAAGATGATTAGACAGATCAAAGGAATGTATGCATTGTCTGGCTGCCAACATTGAATATTATGTATCAAACAAAATTTATAAATACTGCTTTATCGGCACCCTGGTTTATTTTCTAATAGTTACAAAATATTACCTATAAAGTCACCATCATTATTAATGTACATTAAAATGTAAAATAATTAACACCCATTAATGTATGAATCACACATACTTATCAGAGTCTGTCCAAGCCATCCATTTTTATTCTGAGCACCTGCTTTAATGATGATGTCCAAGAAGGGTGCTGCCGAACCACTGTTTACAGAACTCATGCACAGAGCATACTTATAGAGCACATAAGTCTGTTTTCCTTAGATTGTACTAGTCATTTTCCTCCTGTGTTTTTCTCCAAGGGCGTCACCTCTGTTTATTTTAGTGTTTCTATCAGCTACTTCATCTTTCTATCTTGATAAATCTATCTTTTAATGGATTAGGTAATTTCACCCATATGTACACTGTATCGCCTTTCCAGTATTCAAAATATTGTTTCAAGGCAATCTTTCCTTCTCTCTCTCTCCTTTTAGTACACAAACAGAAAACAGGAAAAGGCAAAACTGGCTTTTAGGCTCCTGACAGGAGCCTGGTATAAGTGGGAGACTTTTAATTCTCAAATTGTTTCACTTCAATAACTCTTTTAAAGTTGTTGCGCCAAGATGCCTGGCGGATTAAGCTCCATTGCCTTTTCTTGTTTTGAACTAATGTATTCTTGATCACCGTTTAATGAAACTATATACCACATGGAGATTTCACATTAGATAAGCCATGTGAGACCCTCATCAGACAAGTAGCTCAGGCTGGTGGTAATCCTTCAGATGAAAATTTCAGACTAGCAGGTTTTCCAATTTAAATGAGCCCCTTTAACTATAAAAAATTGGCACGGTATGATTGCTAAAAATTATTTTTAAATTTTTATGTTGCCAAAGTGCCCTGGTGGCTGTAAAAAACAGAAATCCTGCCGTAAATACAGAAAACATTAACTGGTCACTGAGGGGATCCAATTTACAACCCATAGAGACAACTCACACAGCTCACTGACACTGGTGAGATTGGGTCTGTGATAGGGCATCCAGCCCTGCTCCCCCCACCCAGAAGCAAAGCTCATCCTAAAGATGCAATTAAATAGATTTATTCCACAAGTTTCTCCAGCCAGTGGCTATTACTCACTCTTACTTCATTGAGCTCTGATCTAGAGAATGTTCATGGCGTGCTCAGGTACCCTTTAGACAGCAACAGTACTTGTTATGAATTTCTGATGCAAAAATCATCATGGGAGGAATTAACATGTGTTATTTAACTTTTTTTTTTCGTTTAAGTGATTCCATTCATGTTAGAAGACCTTTCTTTTCTCCATTCTTCTTCTAACCTCGAGTTGCTGCACCTATGGATATTTTTACAACTTGAATTATGACAGATGGAGCTCCGTTTTCTCAGTTTCAGATGTTTTATGGATTTGGACTTCAAATAAGAAAGAAAAGGATATATTTGTTTTTAGTGTGTATTATATTTTTTGTTTGATTCCATCACAAATAACAGGGTGTGTGCACAACACATGTCAACAGTTATTCTCCTGTGTGCATAGTAGGTGATCTTGCAGGGTTTAAGTCTCAAAAGAGTGGTAGGGATGAGCTTATTTGAGAAACCATTGATGCCCATACACTAAAGAGTTTCACAGAGCAAAAATTTTCAAGTAGTAAACAAAGTTAGAGCTACTTACAAAGAACCAAAATCTTCATCTAAATGTTTCAGTTCAAAAGAATAAGCAAGGAAATTAATGGCTCAGCATAAATAGTGAAAGTGCTATAGGAGAATAGATAGATATCAGATACACCCACAAACACACAGGCATGGAACTGTCGGCAATTAGCATGCAGGAGGCACAAAACAAAGGAACTAGAGTCTTAAATAGAAATGTACTACACCCAAAGGCACGATTGTGTCTTTATTCAAATGCTCATCTGTATTTGAGGGGCTTCACAGAAAGATTCTGTCTTATCAACCAGTAGTTTCTAGCTAGGATTCCACTAGCTGCAGACTAAATAAACTTAGAAGTGTACTCTGAAATAAGGAGCTACCCTTTAGTTCTCTAAATAAATGTGAGGAAAACTGGCATAGCTATTAGCAGCAAATATTACAAAGGAAAACAACAAGGCGACAGGCCCAGGACTTGGAGGAACAAAGCTGCTCTTAGTCAAGTTCATTTAACCTGCTCAGGTATTTAATGAGGTGAGGTCAGAGCAAAACTACTCGCTCTCAAGAACCTTAGCATAGTGAAGCAACACTTCAAGGATGGTCAGTGTGCTCCACAGCTGTCCGAGGACCCAAGTAAGGAGCACCACAGCAGACATCACAAAGGTTCCTCCAAACATCTGGGGAGCAGGTGACAGGCACACAACTTTCTAGGTGCTTCCTGGTCAGAATGGTGTTCTGAAGAAATCACAAAGCAAGCTTTGGAAAACGCTTGGGTTCATCAACAGTCTCGGGGGGGGGGGAGCTGGGAATTATAGAGGGAAACTTAGGATGAGGAGCAGACAGAGAAACTCTCAGTATTCTCAGAGAAGCCAAAGGGACCAAGAAAGCCTTGCTTTAAAGGACAAATATTTGGAAACCTCCAAGTGAATGGAGAATGAGAAAAGAAGCATAATTGGATACAAGTTCATTGTGAATGTTGCTTTAAACGTCTGCTAACATGCGCATATCAGACCAAAGAGCATCCAGGATCTTGAAGCCCAGTCCTTTACTGTGTCTCCTAATGTCTACCTATGATAACTGTAGCATTAAGCCACTGTTTATAGAAATAAAATGACTGTTTTTAGAACTTGGAAAAAGAATTTTAAAAAATAACGTTCAAGCCTAAAGTGGAAGGCTGTTAAAATAGACAAGAAGAGAAGAAAAATATGAAAGGATATAAAGTTTCTGAGAAATAAATTTAGAGATATTTAGCTAGAAGGGATGATCTCAATTTGCAATCACTTAACATAAGGAAACCTTGAGAATGCTTAAAGAGGGAGAATTTAATTGTCTTCAGGTGTGAATGCTAGGGTAGATCTTACGTGGAAATTAGTATCTTAAAATGTCCGTGTGTCAGTAGTTCTAAACGGTTTTTCTTTTCTAGTGGTTCAATAGAATGACCCCGATAGAGAAGAAGAAAGTGTATCATGAAAGGAAACAAGCAAGTGAACAAACAAACCAACAACAACGACAAAAGACTATCATCACCACTCTGGTCACCATCCAAATTTTTTTTGTTTTAGACAATTCACCTTTGACCTTCTATAATGATACCATACTCTGTCCATGTAATTACATCTCTAGCAAGAATTTATTCGTTAACTAGTGTGTGCCAAATGCCATAAGATGTTCAGACTAAACCCCTCTATTGCGGGCAATGAAGCTTGTTTCAAAATGCTTAGTACTCACTTGCACATGCAGACAATGAGACTTGGCATTTGCCATTCAGAATGTTTAGAATTTCATATCGCTCTGACTTTTCACTGGGGATTTAAACTAATTTTCAATTCCAATGAGTTGCTTCAGACAAAGTAAAGGGGTGGGTATATGTTGTTGCCCGGAGTGTTCTAATCTTCAACAGCACTGTATTGTTCTTGCCACTGCTGTATACGGTGACAGCCAGTCCCAGACCACTTCTGTCTGCTGTACAGATGTATCAAACAATGTGACAGTTAGCCATCACAGAAAGTATTTTCTCACATTTAGTGACCCACCATGGGTGATCTTTAAGGGACGGTGTCCTGGTTCTGCCTGAACTAGAACAGAAATGAGGACATGAAGGAGGTTAAAGTTTTCAGGTCTGCCCATCACTTCATCAGCAGAAAACTCCACCTTCCTGAGTTTCCTTGCTTAATTTCTCCCGGGGGCATCGGGATTGTTACTTCTCTTACAGCTTATTCTCAGGAGAGAAAGGGAATCTAAGCAGTCTATAAGGGAAGACGACTGCTCGGAGACAGAGATTTGAACCTGCCACTGGGCTGTGCTAGTTTCAATTGCCTTAAATTGGAAAAAGGGATTCCAAGGACACACCTCCTGGGGAACGGCAGGTGAGACAAATCCACAAGATAAAAGTAGTGCTAGACTGGAGAAGCAGGCAGGATGCCACAGCTCCTGCCCTTAGAGGGCAATTGCAGCTAGACTGAGGAAAGTAGGCAGGGTGGACAGACAGACATGCTGCTGTGCCTTTCTTCTTTGCCACCATTCAGCTCCCCTGCAATTCCAGCTTGTTTTCCTTCCTCACACGTTAATAACCTATGATGGCTCCTTCCATGTATCAGTCTCCTTGAAAGTGATGTTGACCTCCTTGAAACCTGCCCTCAACGCACTGTGCTACGAGCGAACTTAGAGTCGGATTTGAATTGTGGAGAGACCTAGGGGTCATATGGAGAATGCCCTCTTAATGATGGACTGTTTTATGATATCTTTGTCAACTTTTATAAATAAAACTTTGCACACACACACACACACACACACACACACACACACACACACTCGAAAGTTCTCTAGAGATACTGGCTTAGAGTAGAATTAAGTAAGTTTATATCAGCTGACCTTTATTGATAGAAGTTATGTTACCATCTGGTTGAGGACCCTTTGCTATAGTAAGGTGAAAACCATGAGTGACCAAAATTGTTGTGCAAAAGGCTTGTGGCTGGGATGACAAACTCAGTGGCTTATAGTTTTGAGGCCTGAGAACTAGAAACATAGGTCTCCCGGCATTAGAAGCTTCATTCTCAGATTCTCAGTTCCAGATTCTCAGGTTGTAGGTTTACTGCTCTGAAATTTAATCAATTGTCAGTGGACTGGTCCTGGGTATCTAAGGAAATCCTTAACTTTAGGTAGGAGCAGGCATCGGCAGTAATTCATGCCAGCTAGCTTTACAACCATGGATGTTAAGACCCTTGGGTGTTATGTCTTGGTAGGTCCTGCACACTCTTCAGTGACCAGAGCCTATACCCCCACATTTTTAGTTATCCTCTGCTGTCTCTACTGCCTCTGCTGCTATGCCACTGCTGCAGCCTCTGCTGCTCTGCCTCAGGTTCAGGTTACTATCTCAGCCTACCCTACATTCAGAAAGCCAAAGGTAGACCCTCAAATGCCAAGTGATAGTCGCAATAACAAAAACAGAAGAAGTATTTTACGGGGGTTAATGTGACAATGACACAAGGGAGCATGGCAGGAACATCTCACCTTGCATATGCATTAATCTTTTTTTTTTTTTTTAAATTGAATTTTAATTTTATTTACTCAGGACAGGTAATGACAAAGCACACTTTTTAAAGGTCTTATAATTCTTCTCTCGAGATGTTTGAATGGGTCTCACTAGTCAAAATAAAGGGGTTGTTAGAACTGTGTAATTCTTCAGGGAAATCAAGTCTCTGTGTGCTTACCAGGATGAAGGCTGGTCATACCCCATGGCCACATTAGCTCAGCTTCCAGTCCAACCAATTACAGGCCATCCATACAGACTGACTTCAGCAATTACAAGCTTTCTGCTGAGCTACCTCTTGGTCTCAGAAAGAATCAGCGGGAAGGTGAACAGGGTCCTCTAGAGATCATCAGGGTTGTCCTGGAGTGATATTCTCAAGGCCTCTACAAGTTATCCAGAGGAGGATTCATGACTGAACTGGGGTTGGCAATAACAGAAGTTCTGGTTTCAGTCGTCCCAGGTTTTCTTGGAACATTACCAGAGGATCTTAAGTGTACAAAGAAGATAGACAGCCATGAAGGTAGCTTAGTCAGACTCCTAGGCATAAGGGATGGAACAATCCACCACCTCTTAATATTTTTTAACAGCCTTTAAATATGAAATGGTTACTGGTTGTGCTCATTCACAGGGTTAATGGGATGCATAGCATAAAGAATTAGAGAAAGTTCTATTTTAAACTAAAACTTTCAAAAGCCTTGGTCAGTGTTTAGCTGTGTGCAACCCCCTGTGCCAGTGACGTAGAGGGAATCGGGTCCCTCTGAGTGGCCTCAGTAGCACTGAATTCAGAATTCTAATTTGAGTAGAATAATAAACCCATGTGTATGGTGGTCTACTAAGCCATAATGAAGAGATGGCCTATGACTAAAGAATTTAAAATGTTAGAAGCTCTAGGGAAGAAGGCAGTGAAAGTCAGGGAAATCAGAAACCAGAGTGGCTTTATAGTATGAGATCTACTTATTAGCCTGGGCTAAGAGATGTTCATAATATTATTCCCAAGGTAAGGATTTGAAATGAATTATCCCCCATGACATGACAAAACCTGGAAATTGGTGATCTACCCATGGCTCTGAATTCATATTCATTAGAACAAGAATTTTCAAATGCTATCTATTTCCTGAAAATAATCAACCATTTACTATTCAATACCGATCTAGGTACTACTGAAAAGGGATATTACAAATGAAACTGGGGGCATGAATCACATGTTCATAACCAGAGAGATTGTCCTGGATTATGCAAGTAAACCCAGTGTGATCAGGTAAGACCAAAGTCATTTGGGACACAGTTTCAATGTGTCTCCCAACCATTCATATATGATAAATTTGGCCTCCAACTGTTTTTGAAGTAGTAGACCCTAAGAAATGTGGTTTTTTTTTTAAGTTATTTTATTTATTTACATTCCAGTCATTGCTATTCCTTGGTCCCCGTGAATCACAGCTCCTCACCCCATTCTTCCTCCCCCTTGCCTCCAGGAGTGTGCTTCCCTCTCCGCAGGTTTCCTCTTTCCCTGGGGCCACAAATCTCTCAAGGATTAAGAACATCTCCCACTGAGGCCAGACCAGGCAGAATTCTGCTATATTTGTGCCTTGGACAGGCCCATGTGTGCTTCTTGTTGGTGGCTCGGTCTCTGGGAGTTTCCGGTGGTCTGGGTTAGTTGAGACTGCTGGTCTTCCTATGGGGTTGCTCTCTCTTTCAATTTCTTCAACCCTTCCTCTAATTCAAACTTCAGGGTCCCTGACTTCAAGTCCAATGGTTAGGTGTACGCATCTGCCTCTGTCTCAGTCAGCTGCTGGTAGGCTCTCTCAGAGGACAGCTATGCCAGGCTCCCATCTGTAAGTGCATCATAGCATCAGTAAGAATGTCAGGCCTTAGTGTCCGCTGCCCCATGAGATGGAGATGGATCCCAAGTTGGATGGATAATTGGACCTCCTTTCCTTCAGTCTCTTCTCCATTTTTGTCCCTGCAGTTCTCTTTTAGACAGGAACAATTCTGGGTCAGGAATTTTGACTGTGGGGTACAATCAAACCCTGTCCCTCCACTTGAGCCCTATCTACTGGAGGTGGACTCCTCTAGGTTTTTCTTTCCAATGTTAGACATTTTGGCTAAGGTCTCCACCAATGAGTCTTGAGAGTCTCTCACCTGCTGGGTCTCTGATACTTTCTGGAGGGTTTTCCCTCTCCCATTCCCCTCAGGCTGCTTACTTCCATTCATTCTCTTGGCCCCCTGGGCTTCTCTTCTGCCCTCCTACTCCCCAAATATCTGATCCTGTTCTCCTTTTTCTTTCCTCTCTCCCACCCAGATCCCTCCAATCCCTCTGCCTTCCGTGATTAGTGATTATTTCCTTTCCACTTCTAAGTGGGATTGAAGCATCTTCTGCTTCAATTGGGTCTTTCTGCTTGGCATACTTCTTCAAGTCTGTGGATTGTATCATGGATAATTTGTACTTTTTCGCTAACATTCACTTCTCGGCGAGCACATACTAGGCATTTCCCTTTTGATCTGGGTTACCTCACTCAGGATGATATTTTCTAGTTCCATCCATTTGCCTGCAAAATTCATGACATCCTCAGTTTAATAGCTGAATAGTATTCCGTTGTGTAAATGAACCATATTTTCTATATCCATTCTTCAATTGAGGGACATCTGGGTTGTTTCTAGTTTCTGGCTGTCACAAATAAGGCTGCTATGAACATAGTGGAGAATGTGTCCTTGTTATATGTTGGAGCATCTTTTGGGTATATGCCCTGGAGTGGTATAGCTGGGTCTTCAGGAAGAACTCTTTCCAATTTTTTGAGGAACTGTCAGATGGTTTTCCAGAGTGATTGTACCAGTTTGCAATCCCACCAGCAATGAAGGAGTGTTCCTTTCTCCACATCCTCGCCAGCATGTACTGTCATTCTGATTGGTGTGAGGTGGAATTTCAGGGTAGTTTTGATTTGCATTTCTCTGATAACTAAGGATTTTGAACCTAAGAAATTAGTTTTAGTGCATTTTTCTTAGAAGGGATTAATGGGTTACCCTGGGACTACAGTTTATTTGGTACCAAGTGTTTATAAAAGAGCAACCCTGAGCCTTAGTTGCACTGCATTCCTGCTTGCCATGCACATCTTCTCTCTCTCTCTCTCTCTCTCTCTCTCTCTCTCTCTCTCTCTCTCT
>JADRCD010213980.1:16288-26337 GCA_019843815.1 Montemys delectorum
CACACACACACACACACACACACACACACACACACACGGGGGGGAGGGGGAGGACTAGAGGGGAGGAAGGAGGGAAAGAGGGAGAGGGACAGGGACAGGGAGAAAGGGAAAGGGAAAGATGGTGAGAGAGAGGGACAGAGAGAGGGAGAGGGGGGAGAGAGGGGAAAAGAGAGAGGGAGAGAGGGACAGGGATAGGGAGAGGGGGAAAGGGAGAGAGGGAGAGGGAGAGGCATGCTGAGATATACAGCTCCAAATGGAATGTTTCCACCAAATCCCTCAGGGAACCCGTGGAGGAGGAGACAAAAAGAGTGTAAGAGCCAGAGGGAGTGGAGGACACCAAGAGAACAAGAGCAATGGACTCTAAGTTAACTAAGCAAAGCTCATGTAAACTCACAGAGAATAAAACAGCAAGTACAGGGCCTCCACTCTTCTGCACCAGGTCTTCTGTATATGCGTTATAGCTTTCAGATTGGTATATCTTTTTACGGGACTCCTGAGAATATGAATGAGTGGGTCTCTGATTCTTGTGCCTTTTCTTGGACTCTTTTCCCTTTTGATAGGTTGTCTTGCCAACTTTCATGAGATGAGTTTTGCTTTATGTTATTATATTTTACTTTGTCATGTAATGTTGTTATATCTTAGAAGCCAGTTCTTTCCTAATTGGAGACAGAAATGGAGTGGACCGTGAGGAGAGGGAAGGTAGGGAGGACCTGGGAGGAGAAGAGGGAGGGAAACTGTAATCAAGGTACATTGTATGTGAAAAGAATCTATTTTCAATACAGAGGAAAAAGAATTGCGTACTGCATGTAGTAAGAATTCAGTCTCTACTTACTAATTAAACTAGACAATTTTCGCAGTCTATACCTTTTCTGAGTGAATTCTGAGTGTGCCATTCCTGACAATGTGACTTGCATACACATCATGCTTCATCCTTGTTATAGGATATTGCTTACATAAACTAAATCAGGGCTAGAAAGAATATTTTCTTCTCATGGTCCCCATACTCTAGAAAGCCTAGGTTATTTGTCTTGTTTCTGTTTGTTTTTTGTTGTTTTTGTTTTTGTTTTTGTTTTTGTTTGGTTTTGGTTTTGTTTCATTGTGCTTGTTTGGTTTTGTTGTTTTGTTTAGTTTTTGTACTATCCTGGATCTTTATTATTCTTTCCAAACCACAATTCCTTACGTTTTCATGAAATTAATCCTTCTTTTCTGGGTTTTAATATGATTAGAGAACACAGTATACCACCAGAAACCCAAATGTGGTGCATTAATGGACTTCTGGTCATTTCACACTCTTGGAAAAGAGTCCAGCCAGAGAACTTTGTCTCTCTGCCTATGCTCCATTCCACCTCCATTCCGTTTTACCTCAATATCAGTCAGGATGACCTATCCAACATTTTAATCTTGGAGTTTATAGACTTACGCAAATCATGTTAACTTCAATTCCACAAGCCATTAGCCATTCATATCCGTGGTCACCCTTCCCACTTCATTGTCATCTGGAGTGGCTCTACCTCTGAGGTATCTACCTCACATGCTGGCTGCAGTCTCTGGGCCTGTTGTTTCTGTTCTTGTACTCCTTTCCATCTCATGTGGATTCAACTCCTGTTATGCTTTGCTACATTTTTCCTGTATTAGATTAGTGAACTTGTCTCGAAGTCTCTGATTCAGTATCTGTTCTTGTAGTTCCTACAAGGGCATCCACACCTAAACTCTTGCTCCCTGAGTTCTAGACTCTTAGTTTTAATATGCTACTGAGCCCCAAGCAGCTCCTCCAAGTGTGTCACATTCAGTTAAATCCAGGTTCACCTATGTTCTTTAATCCATATACTCTATTTCTAGATAATCATGCCGTGAAGTATCCTGTTGTCAATGTTAGAATTCTCATATGCAAATCTGGACAATGCCTCTCAGCATCAGCCACAGAGCCATCTATATTCTGCCTATATGAGCAACAACAAAAATCTGGGACCATGCCCAAGGGAAGATTATTGAATCTTACTCAGAAGGGAAAATACAATAGTAATCTGAGGTGGATGGAGGGAGGGAACTGGTTGGGGAAAGGGAATGGGGAGGAGAACTTGAAGTGAGGATCAAGTGTAGGGAGAGCTGGTCCAAAAAGTGAAGTGAAATCATCAGGGAGGGGGCGAGGGGCAAGGGATGGAAGGTTACCTCCAGAATGTATCAGAGACCTGGGATGGCGGAGGGAGTCTATGAGGGTGACTCTAGCTGAGTCTCTTGGCAGTGAGATGGAGCCTGAAGTGGCCATCTCCTGTAGCCAGGCAGGACTCCAAGTGGAGGGATAAAGACAGAAACCCACACACAAAACTTTTAACCCAAAATTTATCCTTCCTAGAAGTGCAGGGACAAACATGGAACAGAGACTGAGGGAATTACTGACTAGTGACTGGCCCAGCTTGACACCCATTCCATGGGCAAGAAACAAGTCCTGACACTAGTAATGATGCTCTGTTATGCTTGTAGACAGAAGCCTAGCATAACTGTCCTCTGTGAGGCTCCATCTAGAAGCTGACCAAAACAGATGCAGATATCCACAGCTAAACATTAGATAGAGCTTGGGAAGTCTCATGGAAGAGTTGGGGAAAGAATTGAGGGACACAGAGGGGATAGGAACGCTACAGAAAGACCACAGAGTCAATTAACCTGCACATTTGAGGGCCCTCAAGGACTGAACCACCAACCAAAGAGGATGCAGGAATACATAGCCTGACCTAGTGTGACCCTTCCTCCCTACTCCTGCACAGATATGTAGAAGATGTACAGTTTGGTCTTCATGCAGGTCCCTCAGAGACTGCAGTGGAGGCTTACTCTTTCTTGCCTGACTGTTCCTCTAATTGGGCTACCTTGTCTGGCCTCAGTGGGAGAAGGTGCCTAGTTCTACAGTGACTTGAAGTGTCTGGGTGGGATGGTACCCAGGAGAGACCTCCCCCTTCTCAGAGGAGAAGAGTAGGGGAGATGGGGATAGGGGCTGTGGGGAGCGGGGGAGCTGGGAGGAAGTAGGCTTTGATTGGAATGTAAAATGAATAAATAAATTTATGGAAAAAGTCTGGACCTTGATCATTGCAAGCTCTTGGTATCACTTCAAAAGTCTTCACTGGTACCACATCATCTAATATACTACATTCATCTCCGATGCAGTGCATATAATCAGTAAATGTCAATCACTTTTACGTCATAGGAAACAGAAACATTCATCCTATCGCAACAGCACATAAGAGATCTAATCTGTCTGTATCTGTGAGTGTTGTAAATACATGTTCCTTGGGTGTGTACGGGTGTGTGTAGGTCAGAGGTCAACACTGGGTAGTCTTTTTCAATTGCTCTCCACCTTATTCTTTGAGACAGTGTCTCTAACAAAGCCTAGAAATTAATGATGCAGCTGGGTTCTCTGCCCAGTGAGTTCCAGGGGTCTGTCCCTAACTCTCGTGCTATGGCTATGTACCACTGTGTTTGGCTTTTGCAGGGCTAATGAGGTGTGGATACTATCAAAATACATTATGTACATGTATGGAAATGTCATAATGAAGGCTGCCATAATGAACAATTAATATATACTAATAAAAACTTAAGAAATTATGTATTTTTACTGATAACATGCAGTGGATGAGGCACTACAAAGTGGCAATTTACTGGAGAACGAGAAGCAACTGTAAAAGTATAATATGTAAACTATGTTCACAAAATATTATCATTAGATAGAAATCTGTGCATAGCAAATTTGAAAAGGCTGACTGTAAGAGTGCCTCTTGAACTGCTGTGGGAAAATAAAGCTAAAAATGCTGGCCCATTTTTTTATATTCTATTCCAATTTCACATAGAGGTTCAACGTTGCATTAGCAATAATTCTGAGACCGAGCAGAAAGATGCAAACAGAAGGAGAAGCTTTTTAGTACCTCAGCTATTCAGAATCCTTTAGTGATATTTAAGAACCACTACTCCGTTTAGCAGCATGCTCCTGAGTTCTAAGTGCTTATGATCCCTTCAGGGCTAGGTATGCGTAAAGCTACCATGTTTGTTGATACAAAATCAGAACTTCTTCTCACCTGTCCTTAAAATTAAAAAGTACTTTTCTCAATCAGCTGCTGATTTTAGGAAAACGATGCACCAAATTCATGCTTTTGTGTGTGGCTACCTGAAACTTAATCAAATCAGAAACACTTGTAAAGGACACCAGCCCAGAGAGGCTGGAAGGAACCAGAACCACTGGGCTGGTGGAGTTCCTGTGAGCCTGGTCCTGCTGGTCCCAGTTACTCCTGGTGTTGGGACAGATGGTGGGTGCTCCTCACTTCTGATCCTGAGTGTGTAAGACCGCCTGGGAGTAGAGCTTCCTCTGGGTGTTGAGGGATTGGCTACCTTCATGGATTTATTATGTACCAGTTTTCCAATATTGAGACCACAGATTATGTGGTTATTTTCTTTCTTATAATAGCCATCAATATTTCTGGTAATTGGATGAGGGTCACAATTTACCATTACGAGGGTTGTCGTGATATTTACATCTATTTTCATATAATCTACCTTCCTGCTGGTGCAGGTCTGAATCCATAGGATTCTATTACTCAGCATGGAGTGCTTTGAGCATAGTACCACTTATGAAATGGTTTGGAAATGAAGAAACAATGTGCAGGCAACCATAGAACTAACTCACATGTCGTACTATGCTGTGAAATTAAAGCTGAGGCTAAAATAGTCTAATGTTTGCCATTTAGGTACCTGGCTGATGAATGAGGTGGGTTTTCTACTTTGTTAGAAGTCAAGCATTCTCCATGTGAAAAGGTGAAGAAATGATGACTTGGTCAATGTTGCAGTCTTCTAACTAGGCGATGTGGTAGCTCCTTACACAGGGAGATAGGTAGCAATATTAAGGAATAAAATAAGCTTTGGAAGACATTGTGAGAGAGAGTCTGTGTATGGACTCAACATAGACATTTTTCTCCTAGGGTAATTTATTGCTCTTCCCTCATAATACAAATTACAGAAAGCAGAGCATGGCTGCCAGAAACAACAAACAAATAACAACAATAAATAAACAAATAAATACATAAATTTTTAAAAAACAAGAGAGAAGCTTTGGCATGGGGAAAGACTGATCTGTCAAGTACGTAGAACAATGTAGTGTCTGACTCTCTTACTAGTTGCTTGCACATTTAACTTTTACTTGCTTGGCCAACAAGTAAAATGCATCTACAGTAGATATTATAGGATTTTCCCCCTAAACAACATCTAAAGCTGATCTATAATTGTGATCAATTCTGCTCAAAGGGTAAAGCCCAGATCAATGACACCAAGTTTACCTTTCATTAAACGTTTCTCTTCTCTTGGGTTGCCTTACATAGATATTTATGAACTCAGTCAGTTTCTAAAGAGGAGTGACATCATGCTTGCTGGGAGGAACCAGAGAGTGCCACCACATTGTTTATCACTAAAACCCTAATGTGAACCTCATATAAAAAAATGTCCCTAATGAGAAGACCTAGTCACCAGTGAGCCCTGAATTTTCTCATCACACAGATGAACACTGTACTTTGGGTCACATGTGGCAAACTATTAAGATAGATGTATCTAAGACAGTTAGGAATCAACTTCATATATTCAGGTTCTTGATAAGCGTTAATAATTGGGGTATTCCAAAGAATTCTTCAAGGTTAGAAATCAGTAGAGGATTTAACTATTTCTTGAGGGCAGGTAGGAGGTGTGGAAAGCATTTCACATATGATGAGGATGTAAGGGAACAGGAGTAGGGGAAGGAGAAGAAAGAAAGAATAGTAAAGAACAGGTGTTTTCTCTGAAGTATTTGGACTGTCAGGATGGTGCAGTATGAAAGCAGTCTTGGATGCACACCCATTCCTTGCTACTATCATGAAGGTCTGTGGACAGCAACCTTATCCTAGAGGTAGCATTCATCCACGCTCCCAGAGCTGTGCATATCTGTTTATTCATTCACACTCCTAGCTTTTATTGACTTGCTTCTCTGAGTTCTGAGCTTTCAAGACATGGGGATAAGCGTTCATTCGCTGCTGTCATCTATATAGTATTATGGCCACAGGAACTTAATTGACAAAAACAGGAACCTACCTGTGAGACAGTCAAAGGGGTCAAGATGAAGACCAGAACTCAGCAAAATGGAGCCCTACCAGGCTTCTAAGTAAATGTTTCCCACATGGAGACTTGGGAGTGGGAAAGCAAGAACTGGCTTTTTGGGTGAAAAGAAATGCAAACTTCTGTAAGCTAGCAGCTGGTCTGTTCGTTATTTTTTCAAGTTTCTTCCACTGACCATTTTGCTCGTTTTGTTTTTGTTTGTTGGTTTTTGTTTGTCTTTTTTGTTTTGTTTTGTTTTGCTATCTATTAGTTACTATTCCAGTGAAGTGCTGAACCTCTGCTCCAGGAGTGGTTGCTGAGATCCCTCCACATGCTTGGCACCAAGAAGACTGTAAAAGCTGATTAAGGCAGAGAAGTGACTCTACAGCTGCAACAACATACAGGGCAAGAAATAGTGCTCAGTAACTTAGTCTTGTAGCAAGAGTCGGTTTTTAATGTCAGTGTTCCAGTCCCCATGGGTCACAGGCCTGAGAGTTGGCCATCAGGGCTCCCAGAATCTCTTAACAAGGGAGAAGGCATCACATATTGCCACTAGATGGCACCCACTATTTTCATTTTTTAATAAAGGAAAAAAAAAAAACCCTCTCTTTTCTATATAATAGCCATATTCAAGTAAAAGACTATTATTTACCATCACTATTTATGAAACTATGATTAATTTAATAATAATTTTGTCACAATATGAATCAAAACCACCATAAACACTCATGCGGGGTGCATTTGGGCCAGTTTAAAAAATATTAAGTCTGTTTTCCTTTATGTAAGAAAATGAATTTGAAATATGTTTATCAAAACAGAATATCAGTAAGATTAAAATAGCTGATAAAATATATTATGAAATAATATTACAAGTATCTTAAGTAGTTTGGCAAGAAATTAATTTTAATAAATAGAATTTTTGTTTTCAGAATTGTCACATTGTACAATTCAACAAACATGATTTAAAATGTGTTTTTAAACTTTTACTAGTTAGTAAAACTTTTACTAGCTACAAAACTATTGTAAACTGTAAAGGTGGATAGTAATTTCTGAACTAATGCCTGTATTTAGTTATAGTCTAAATAAAATTTAATATGTATAGTTTTATATAATTTGATTAATAAAATTCAGATGCAGGACATACATTTTGATATATGATTTCAAAATGTTATACACATTTTTAAAGAGACAAATATGAGGTATTCTTATTTACCCAATAAAAGTTGCTTGTAACACTCAAATAATGTTTATATGGAATAAAATATCTCTACTGAAAGCATAAGTATAGATCTGGAATGAGCACAGCTTACATTTTTACAACAGTAGACTTGCAAATAGAATAAGGCACAATAATAAAGTCAGGATGCACACAGAAAGCATTAAAAAGTACAATGTCCTGGGTGAATATGTCCCAACTACTTTGGAAAGAAACTGCAAAGTCACAGGCTTATTGCAGAATAATGTCTCACACCTGAGTAGCCCTGCCACTGCACCACAAGCAGTTAAGTTCGTGCCACTGGCTTGACTACTGTTATACGCTTCTTTCATTTTCAAACGTTTTCAAGTAGGACTCACCCGGATGTTCTCCAGGGTGCTCTGCCTCATGTCTATAAGCTTTCTGAACCGCCTCTCCTCGTGGAAGATCCTCTCTTCACAGCATTGCTTCTCTTTTGTGAGATGGTCATACACACCGTGCACATGCTCCCTGTCAAATCGCAGCTTTATGAACTCATCCCTGTGGGGAGAGAGTTTCCCATGTGAACTCGGCGGTGACAAAAGGACAAACACTAGCCTTTAAGCAGCATCGGCAAGTAAGTAAGACAAGAGTGTCAACAATAAACAAGCTAAGAGAGTAACAGCTAGTGCTGAGCTGTGATCAGAACACAAAATAATCACTGAAAAATTGCGCGGTCATGGAGACTTTTGTCAGGTCACGGCAATGACACAAGCACCTCATATAAAACCTGAATAAGGTCCATCGTAGGTCTTCATAGATTTAGCATAACTCATATAAAACTTTAAGTTTATATCTTTCAGACCCATACTATTGTTTCAGGTATTAATATTTTAAGCAGTGTGTTTTCTTGCATTCTTACATGATATAACAAAGGCAAGTCAGCCTTTTGGAAAGAATAGCTGAACAACCATGATCATGATGAAAACATCACTACAGAAAGACCTGTTGGGTAGACTGACTTGACTCCACGAAAGAGCTGGTATTGGACTGTGCATAGTTGATTGTTTGTTTTTATTTGTAGGTCTGTGTGTGTGTGTGCATGTGCATGTGCATGTGCATGTACGTGTGCATGTGCCTGGGCATGCATGTGTGTGTGTGTTTGTGTGCGTATGTGTGTGTGTGTGAGTTTATGAGATGTATATGGATGTGAATGAAAGCTTTTCTGTGGAGTCAGAGGCTCTCCTGTGGTAAGACTGGGAATTGAACTTAGGCTGTCAACACTTGCTATGTACAGCAAGCATAGCAAGTGTTTTATTCATTAAGCTATCTCCAAGGACCACTTTTATTATCCTCATGTGCTGTAATATATATATATATATATATGTGAATATATATGTATGCATATGTATGCATATATACATAAATATATATATATATACATATATATGTTAATTGATATATGATATATATATATATCACTCCTAATGTGATAAGTCAATATTTCCATAATCAATATGCAAGTATAGCAGAAGACAGAACCAACATGAATACAGGAGGAGAATATGAGTGGGTTCTACATGAGAGCACATAAACACTGTGTGAACCTGCGAGCACCATCACAGAGGAGCCAAGGACCATTTTCACTGAGAACATCCCTCATTTATGAGGTGAGCCCACAGGAGGACACTGAAAAGGGGAGATGTGAACAGATGATAAGGGATTCTATAGAATATCTGTTTCTAAATTCTTCCCTCAAAACTATTAGAGGACAACCATAAATTATTAAACATAAATACTAACAATGTGTTAAATTAATGAAAGAGATTGTTAATATTAGAGAGAGAAGGTTTACATATGTGGAAAAATCAAACAATTGGCAGTTATAAAAATAACAATAAACTCAGAGAGAAATAAACTCTGAATGAAAGCAACTTCTAATTGTACTCATACAAATGAAAATGATTAAATATCATATGTCATTACATATATTTGATAAAATTCTGAGGAAAAATAAGAACCATTATATGAAATCTGATTCTATGAATCTCATGTTAAATATGATTATTATTTTGACAAAACTTACTGCAACTTTTCAAGTTTATCTTCATAATTTGACTTTTCCAGATTCATTATCCTTATCTCCTTACTCAGCTCCTTGTTTTGCTCATGGAGAACAATTGTTTTCCCTCTAGCTAACTCTATTTCTTGATGAATTATTGAAACTTTTCCCTGCAAGAAAAGTTTCAAAGAAGTTTTAACACTTAGATTCTCAAATCTTTGGAATTCAGAAACATAGTTACATGGGCTCTACAGACAATAAAAGGGCAGTACTTCCTTAACAAGCTGGCCAGCAATAGAAGCTTGTGTTTCTTACTGTTAGAAGGCACAGAAACACAGCTTTTTCTTTTTGTCTTCTGACCCGCTTCGACAGCAGTCTGTCCTCACTCCACATGTCCTAAAACATACCCCCGTATTCTGGTGTATACACACACACACACACACACACACACACACACACACACACTGGAAATGGCCAAGTGGCTAAGTAAACACAGATGCTCTTATATGTCAAAGAAAACACAAAACAGAATTTCATCAGCAAAGTTTTCCCCTGGTGATTCTGGTAAATTAATTCTATGTTGAGATGTTTCTTAGGTGAGCAGATCTAAACCTAGACTTAATCTAATCACCACCAACAAAAACATATTTACTAAAGAAATGTACAACATCCTTAGTATTCAGGGAAATGCAAATCAAAAAAAAAAAAAAAAAAAAA
>JADRCD010213981.1:0-22198 GCA_019843815.1 Montemys delectorum
TGTGTGTGTGTGTGTGTGTGTGTGTGTGTGTGTGTGAGCGTGTGTGTATGGGTGTATGTTACTACATGCATTGAATGAAAGAGGCTACAAGAGGATGCTGATTGGTTTGCAGCTGGACTTATAGGTCACTCTTAGCTGCCCGGTGTGGGAACTGGGAACAAAATGAAGGTCTCTGTAAAAGTATACACACCTTTATCCATGGAAGTACTTTTCTGGCCCTGATTTGAGATAAATAATCCTTTATTTTGTTGTTTATTAAACAGTATATTGCACTCTGAGCACACCCAAAGCTGTCCTTGTGACTGCTGTGTTTTGAGACAATCCTGTCCTTACAACTCTACTTCTTAAACTCTGATTTCTAAGACATTATCATTGTGTCCCTTAATATAATGTAGTACACTTTGCACTCCTTAGTCTGAATTATGAATTTTCTTTCTTATTTTAATGTTGCATAGACTTTTTTTGTATCCAGGGAAATGGAAAAATCTTAGGTAGAATAAGCAAGTCTCACTATTTTTAGTAATCAGAAATGACTAACACAAAGCATCACATAAGCAGACTCTGACTTGTAATTGTTGACTGAGGCTATGAATTTTAATGCATGAGTGTTTATGAAGTCTCTATAGGCATGGCCGACTGACAAGATGTGGAGCGATGTTACAAGATTGCCTTAAGTAAATAAACCCTACAAAATGGGTCATGATTGGCCCTACTTACACTAAGCACTGAAATATACAAATCATCTTTTTCAAATTGTCTAGCAAGCAAATTTTATATCAAGTAAAAGTTTAATTTACTATACACATATATTGCACACTATACATACACATACACACATGTGCACGTACACACACACACAGAGACACACACACATGCACACACACGCACACACACTCATGCACATATGCTTTACTGGCTATTTGAAGCTACTACCTGTGACTACATTGTCTAAGCTCCAAACCTTGAGATGAAGACTGGATTTTCAGCCACTCTTTACATTCAACATAAGTGATTTCAGACATAGTACTGGGACATTCAGAGACACGTGGCTTAGAACCAAATTAAAACACTAAAATGGGTGAAAACTTGGAGCAACATCAAAGATCACTCAAGTGGCCTAATTTGTGATGTGAAGTTCACTGCCTAGTCTGTGATTCTCTTTGGAACTGGCACTGGTATGGTAGACTGAAACTCAAAAAGGCACCTGCTGAGGGATGGAGCATGGAAGATTGGAAAAGGAACAGTGAAAATTGAGGTGCCTTGTGATATAAGGAAGGACTCAATCATCTTCCCATTGTTTCTTCTTCCCAGAATGTAGGTAAATTTTCTTATCCAAGCTACTATTAATTCATATTTTTGTATAGTTTATGTGATTCAATCAATTGGTAAGAATGATTGAGAAAGAACAATGCACATGATAACTATTTTATATTTCTTAATTTGAAACATTGAATTAAAACAGGCTTTGATTGTGGTAGTGGCCCCAAAGCAAGCAGTTTATTTCTGGAATTTAGAAAGAGGCTGTCTTAGAACAAGATATCTGCAAATCTAGGGAGTTGCAGTGAGGTGATATTAATGCTTTTCAAATGCAATCCTCACATCTCGTTAGCAATATCTCACCACATTAACATATTAACACTCTCCTGTTGCATCTATTAATATTCACATCGTATCAGAATTTATTGTTGCTTATTCAGTGTTAAAGTCATATCGTATTAGTGACTTTCATCTCAGATTAGTGAAAGTGGTGCCTAATAAGACTTTCATATTCAATTACTAAGGCAACAGTTTTGTCTTTCCAAGTCACTTCTAACTGGAGCCCAGAGCACAAATTGATGAATGTGGTAATAAAGCAATCGTTCTGGCTGAAGATGGATGGCACCTGGGACCGATGGGGCTGTGACAATAGGATTTGCATGATGAGGGCACAAATGACAGGAAGGAATCTCTGTTGTCGGCCTGAAGAGCAGCACTTCTGAAGCACTGACTTCACAAAATCAAAAAGCTGAAGACAGAGCAGAACATGCATCTTAATAATTTACACACACTGTCATTATGGCACTCCGCCTAATGATTACAATTGTCTAGCAAGCAAATTTTATATAAAGTAAAACTTTAATTAGTGACACACATGTATCACATGCTACCCATACACACACACACACATACACACACACACACACACACACACACACACACACACACACACACTTGCCCCTGCACTCACCACAATGAAAGGAAAGGGAGAAAGAAGCACAAACACAAACCACTTCTGGAAGCAGGTCCTAACTTCTCTCCCTTTACCTACTTTCCCAGAAGCAATTTGAACTTACATTTTCTTCTTATACCCAGGTGGTTGATAAATATTCTGAGAACATATGCTTATGCTGAGCACATGCATACAATAATTCCATCTGCTTAGTGGTATAGAGGACACTTTTCTCACTTCCATGCCTAAAGCACTGTGTTGTTGAGCACTGTGTTTTCTCTATTTTAACAGAATACATGACACAATCATCTTACAATTTTAAAAGAAAAACCTCACTATGACCTACATATGTAAGAATTGCTTTCTTGGCTTGTTGGACCTCTTAGTTTGGGAGAGATATAGGGTGAAGATTAATACCTCAGAGTGTCTTGAGTTGCAAAAGAGAGACCAACAAAAGTAAGGTCTGACATTTCTGTACCTTCTCAGTAACATTATTTACTTTCAGTGGACCAACCTCTTGGAGTCTCTACCACCTCCAACAAACCGGGGTCATACCAAGTCCTTGCATCATGAGCCTTGTGCTCACTTTCAATACTGCTAATCACAAATGTCCTTCTCATACCCTTGGTGAGCCAACAGAAATAAGCAAGCTATTGGGACACATGCAGAACCAGAAGACATTAGGCATGAGCATTTCCTGGAGGGAGAAGTCAGGGTAGCTCCTACATCCAAAAATACTATTATACAATTACATACACACACACACACACACACACACACACACACACACACACACACACAAAAACAACAGGAACACATATGTTTAATAGAAACAGCTAGTTTATAACAGTTTGGTGGGCCTTTGTATATTATCTTCTAATCTCCAATTTATCTCACAAATTCTCTAATATTTCTCCTTCGCCTCCCTTTTTGTGGTGGTTTGAATATGCTTGGGTCAGAGAATAACACAATTAGGAGGTGTAGTCTTCTTCTTCGAGTAAGTGTGCCTTTTTGGAGGGAGCATGTCACTGTGGGAGAGGACATTGACACCTTCCTCCTAGCCATGTGGTAGCCAAAAGAAGATGTACAACTCTCAGCTCCTCCAGTGCCATAACTGCCTGGATGCTGCCACACTTACTGCCATGATGATAATGGAATAAACCACAGAACCAGTAACCCAGACTCAATCAAATGCTGTACATTATAAAAATTACCTTGGTCATGGTGTCTCTTTAGAGCAATGTAAATCCTAAGATACTTTTCAAACCATAGCACACTTTATTTTTGAAATTTTAATACTCTACTAATCAGTACCTTTTAAGGGTATTGCATACCTTTGATTTCTTTTGACCAAAGGCTGAGGAACTCTTCTATGGATTCAAAATATCCCTCATAATCATGTTACTACTTCTATGGAGGATCACGCATTTTCAAAACATCTCCACAAGTATTCAGCACTTGACATTGCAAAATGATGTAGTAATCTATAAGTGCATTCTGCTACAACCACAGCTGTTTTGCTTATGATTGATTCACACACACACACACACACACACACACACACACACACACACACACACACTTAGTTTAACACAACTTAGAATTACCTGGGGTGGATGTGTTGACCTTAGTGGATGTCTGTGTGACATTATATTATTTAGGTTAATTAAAGTCGAATAACCCTGGATATGGGAGGGGCAACATCATGGGCTGGCCTTGAACTACAGGATAAAGGGGGCAGAGCACAGGAAGTGTGAATTGATTCATTGTTCTTTGTTCTGTATAGGGTATGAATAGCTGCTTCAAGTTTCTGCACCTAGATTTTTATCAATGATGGACTGTAAGTTTGAACTGTGAGTCAAATACGTGTTTCTCCATTAAATTAATTTTTATCAAGGTATTCATTACACCACCAGGGGAAAAAATGAGACAAAATACTGGCACACATATAGCCAAGGACCACAGTTAAATACTTTTGGATTCTGGGACGATTTTGTGATCTCAAAATCCAGGCTTATCAGCATGCCAAAATAGGATGTTAGCTTCAAGTATGTCCTTCAAGCAAGTGGAAACATGTCACCAGATAGCAAAACTGGTAAGGTCAAGCAGATTAAGGAATGCCAGCAATTCTCATAATTGAGAATGGTAGGCACTTGAATTTGCTCTTACCAGATTCCTGTCCTGGAGCAGATGACCACAACACCCCACTAAGAGGACCAGGGTAACTGGTCACAAAGCACAGAAGCCTAGAGTTCTCCATGCTAATGAGGTATCTAGATAGGCTCCTCGGGTTTAGTCTATAAGCTCCCATTCCTGGAGATTCTTTCCTGCAAAAGTTATTTAATATCTGTTCCACTCTCAGTAGTCATATATATCCTTTTCCACCATTAATAAGTAATTTGAACAAGCAAGGACTGTTTTGGGAAGAGACTTTTGTCATAGCACGAAGCACTAAGTCTCCCACAGTGGGCCCCTCTGAACCCCTGGTACTCACCCTGAATTAAGCTGTATTTACCCCAGCCTGGTGTTTATCTCAGGCCTGCAGTAGCTGTCCTACACTCTTCAAGGTTCTCAGCAACATCTGGGTACCCAGAGGCTTGAGAACCACAGCCACAGCCTTAGTCCTCTCCATTTCTCATGGTGAGAAATGGGCTGAATTTTGTCTCCCTTGAGTGGCATGTTGGCACCTCATCAGCAGAGAATCCCAAAGGGGAAAAGAGAACATAGCCTAGTGCCTCTGCATTTTGCTAACCCGAGTGGTGTCTTGACATTTCTCTATGGGGTGGAAACACAGAACCACACATGCCATGCCTCTTTATGAGACCAAAAGTGGCATCTAGGAGCAAAACCTACTTCCTTCCCACTCAATACTTACCTTTCCCTCTCTTTCCCTGCTTTCCCCTTTTATGTATTTGTGTGTATGTGTGTGTGTGTGTGTGTGTGTGTGTTTGTGTGTGTACATATGTATGTGGTGTTTGTATTGGTAAACAATGAGGAAGACAGATCAACATAATGTCTCTTTAGTTGTTCTCCGCCTTATTTTTTGACACAAGGTCTATCACTGAGCATGGAATTCATTGGTAGTCTCAACTCTCTGGCATTCAAGGCTCATGAATTTCCTTGTTGCTTTCACAGCAGAAGGGGTTACCAGTACAAACTGCCAAACCTGGCTATTTACACAGGTACCAGGCTATGAAACTATGGCCCTCTTCCTCCTCATGCAACAAGTAGTTTACTGACTCAGACTTCATCTCAGCCCTTAGATCATGACCTCTGACATCTCAGTAAAGATTTTAAATGGTCTTCACACATGCAAGGTCGCAATCTACCTCTTGTTTTTCAACTATATGGTCTAAAAGTCTTTCTGAAATAATCCATAGGATTATCAAGGTAGGCCTTCTTCAAATTATTGGGCACATCTCATCTTCAACAACCCCACCCCAGGTTCACTCATATTTCTTGTATGGGGAAATCATTCTTTCTTTTTTATCTTGTAGAGAATGTCATCCCGTCATCTCCCCGTTTTGCAAATTTCTATACTCTTTCTGTTTCCATTGAACTTCACCAGCAGCTATGTGGGTAGCAATGTGAGAGAAGCAGCTGCCTCTCTGTCTTTGGTGTGGTTATATCATGCTTGGGCCAGAGCCTCACCAATAGCTGCTCATAAGGGTGGGACTGATCAGAGCCAACTGATGGTTGCTGAAAGCGTTATACATTGACCTTTAACTTAAGGTTGTCAAGTGAGCCACAGTATCAAAGCTTCAAGTCACTAAATGAACCAGAATTGTGCTTTATTTGATTCTTACACATGTGAATAAATCTATTTGCCTCCTCAGCTGTTAAAAACCATGGATCCGTAGGATACTTTTCCTCTTCATTTTAGCTGCTATTGTGAGAACATTCAGGGTCAAACTCCCACTTGTTAGGTACATTGGTAGAAAAACAAAAATAAAAATTATGAAAGTGTAGGAAGTTTGGCTAGTCATTTCACCACAGCCACTTTACAGTTGAAGAAGTTTACCCTGCCTCTTCTCATACAAGCCTGGACCTGTTGATTTTTGAAGCAATAAATATAGTGATCTGGCTTTGCTGCAGTAAACTACATAAGGAGAGAACACAGTGTAAGTTTAGGAGCTTTGTGTATATGGCTGACAAAAAAAATTAACATTGTCTACTTTCTTTTTCATTTCTTTGCCAGTATACATTCTGAAAATTATAGTCCTTTTTTTTTTTTCCTTTGAGGCAGAGATCTTAGCTTCCATTCAGCTCCCATTTAACTATGAATAAGCCTCCCTTCAGAATGTCACATGTCAATGTTTGCCTGGTATACTTAACCACATGGTATTTTCTGTTGCTTTAAAGACAGTTTCCTCCTTTCTTCCTATGTGTGTAATCCTCTTTGGAGTCTCTAGCTGGAGGTTACAGACATGTTTAGTGTGTGTTTTTCATTCCTGGTTAGCTCCAAGTTATAGAGGTTATAAAGACTTTGTCTTAGTCAGGGTTTTTATTCTTACACAAACATCATGACCATGAAGCAAGTTGGGGAGGAAAGGGTTTATTCAGCTTACTTCCACATTGCTGTTTATCACCAGAGGAAGTCAGGACTGGAACTCAAGCAGGTCAGGAAGCAGGAGCTGACACAGAGGCCATGGAGAGATGTGCTTTGCTGGCTTGCTCCTCCTGGCTTACTCAGCCTGCTCTCTTATAGAACCCAAGACTTCCAGCCCAGGGATGGCACCACCCACAAGGGGCCCTACCCCCTTGATCACTAATTGAGAAAATGCCCCACAGCTGGGTCTCATGGAGGCACTTCCCCAACTATAGCTCCCTTCTCTGTGATAACTGCAGCCTGTGTCAAGTTGACACACAAAACTAGCCAGTACAGACTTCAAAATGGACTTTTATTTAGAACTATTATTTGAATTATTAACTGTTTCAAAAAGAGTACCTATTTAATATATTTCTCTCTTTTTTATGAGATGTTTTCTTTATTTACAATATCTCCTTTCCCAGGTTCAGCTCCAAAAATAAAATAAAATAAAATAAAATAAAATAAAATAAAATAACAAAAACTAAAACAATCCCCTCTTCCCTTCACCCTCCCCCTGTGTGCCACCCCACCCCCTCCTGCTTACTGCCCCTGGCATTCCCCTACACTGGGGCATAGAACCTTCATAGGGCCAAGGGCCTTTCTTCCCATTGATGACAAACTTGGCTATCCTCTGCTATACATATGCTGCTGGAGCCATTAGTCCCCCCATGTGTACTCTTTGGTTGGTGTTTTAGTCCCTAGGAGTTCTGAGGGTACTAGTTAGTTCATATTGTTGTTCATCTTATGGGGCTGCAAACCCTTCAGTTCCTTGAGTCCTTTCTCTAGCTCCTTCATTGGGGACCCTGTACTCAGTTCAATGGACAGCTGTGACCCTTTACTTCTGTATTAGTCAGGTACTGTCAGAGCCTCTCAGGAGATAGCTATATCAAGCTTCTGTCAGCCAGCACTTGCTAGCATCCACAATAGTGTCTAGATTTGATGACTGAACATGGGAAGGATTCCCAGGTAGAGCAGTCTCTGAATTGTCCTTCCCTTAGTTTCTGCTACATAGTTAGTTTCTGCTCCATAGTTAGTCTCTACAACTCCTTCCATCTGTATTTTGTTCCCCTTTTAAGAAGGAATGAAGTATCCATACTTTGGTCTTCCTTAAGTGGGGCTTCTCTTACTAATCAGCTTATTACATTCATATTACACTGTTCAATCTTGATGTGTTTGAGTATGACAGTCATATGTTCTCTTGTCTGATACTGTCATCTTATTAGAAGAAAAATTTAAGTTTTTTAGTATCAACTGGAAATGAAAAAAGATTTTGTGTCTAACAGTGAATATTCGAAATACAAAACAACAAATATATTTATTATGAGACAGGATGATCAGTAATAGTCCATTATTGACTTTTTAATTGGACTCATAATTATGTCAAAGCACAATTAGTGTGAATTAGAAATAAGTACTTCTGATTGGAAGAATTTAAGGAAGTCCTTCTGAACAAAATTGTAAGACAAGATTGTATGAAAAAGGAAATATTTATCACGGGACAGAATTATTCCTTTAAATTCATGTATTGATGTCCTAAAATATCATGTGATCCTATTAAAAACAGGACCTTTGTGTAGATAGTTAGGTTTAAGGGAATGTGTAAGAGTGGGTCCTGATGTAAAGAAACTGGCGTGTTTGTATGAAAGAAAGTGCCATAAATCTCCCTGCATCATACGATTTGGGCAGCAACTTTCTGTACATCAGAAAAAGAAAAAGTCCTAAGCCAAGGCTATCCTCTACCCAGTGCCCAGACTTCATAATTCTAGCCTACATAATTGTGAAAAAAAAAATTTCTTCTTGAAGCATGATGAATTTTCTTTTCACAGTCCAATATAGTTTGTATCTAAGGAATATTTTTAAAAATCTGTAATTACTTTTATGTACAAGGATAAGCCTGATGAGAGATGTGAACCTGAATGTAGTTGGAACATTCACTTTTGAGGAGTTGTAAAGATCGCTATGACTTTATTTCACAATTGAGAAACAGGCACAATTTCCATATATATACCAAATGCCTTTTCAAAAAAAAAAAAAAAAAAAAAAAAAAAAACAACTGGAGAGAAAAATATAAAAAATTTAATGGAAATTATGAAACTGACTTGTTCAGGCTAAAATGCTTCTTTCTTAAATGCACATCAACAGGTGTCACAAGTACACTTTCAGTTTCACATGCCAGTGACTTGAAAGAGATACTTGGAGAAGCAGAAGGAGCAATAGACTGCCACACTCTGCACTTACAGGAAAGAGGAGGTAACACTGTCCAACTAGTTCAATGCTTATCAGTTCTTAGAGAGCAGGCAATGAAGATATGGAAATTTGCCTCCAGGATTTTCTGGAAAACTTTCAAACAATGGCTCAGAAATGCATAATTAGAGGAAAGGTGACCCACCACACACAGCCTCATGAGAATGATGTTTGGTAGTGTCTTCTAAGTTTAATGTGATTTGGGCCATGAGGTATGGTTAGGCACTTGTTCTTAAGCCATCTTGGATTTCATGAAAGGAATGAGCATTGAGAATGGTATACATCTTCCATTATTACCCAGGAAGAATAGTACCATCTCATACCACATATGTGTAGTGAATACAGTAGCAAATCAAACAAGGAAAATATAGTCTAAACTTCATATACATGCACATACACACATACAAAGAGATAACACACAGTGCAAAAAGGCTGGTTGACCCACAACAAAGCTTAGGTTTTGGATAAAAATTTTAGCCTGTTCTGGCTTGGGTCTCATCTGAAGACATGTTTTCCTTGTCAGTTTGAACTCATGATTAAGCAAAGTTAACTATAAAATCTAATCATGATAGGTCCTTTACAATTGTGAGACAGCTTTAGATTTCTGTCTCACATCCACTTTGATCCAAGTGGCAGTGACAAATGTGTCTCGTGGAAAAAACCTAATCTGTAGTACAAATACAAATCATCAAAACATCTGTCTATGGGCCACAAAGTTAGTTCTAAAACATGGACGACTTTCAGATATTCGAAGAAATATATCATATTTAAAATTAAAACATAATCACTTCTTGAACTTTTTAGAAAGCTTTCCAAAATGGCAACTACTGTTATTTATTTTAAAAGTATGGTTTCTTCTGAAAAAGAAAAAAAACATTGAAAATTAAGGTTTTATGCACAAAAAATCTTTTTAATGTCCATTTTTTAGAAGTGTCTATAATCATTTAAAAATTTTCTCTATGGAAAATCAATTCCCAGTCACAATACTTCTAGGCCCATCCTTTTAGCTTTGTAACTATTCCGCCATGTCCCAATTTGTAAATGCTCATTTGTTTATAACGGTAATTTCTGTCACAATGCATTATATGGATGGCCTCACTCAAGGCCAGCTGTCCAGTGGGGATGTCTTCACTTCAAGCAAATTTGTTCATTCATAGAACTAAGGCATCATGCTGCACCAGAGCACTGAACTCTATTTTCTGCCTGGGCCTCAACACAGTTCATTAAATTCATTCATATCCACCATTACCTTTCTAGTAGCTCTGTCCAATGCCAGTGGAGAGCCTGGTTTCTCATCGTGCTCAAAGGAAATGGTTTATTATTTGTTATTTTTCAAATAGTGTCTTAGCTGTCCAGTGCTGTTAATAGCTACAATGTGCCATCATCACAGATAGGATGAACATGCTGCTCAGGCTCTAGGTATTAAAAGAGAAGGTGTTAAGAGAATGAACTTAAGGGCTCCAACAGGCTCCTTTTGCCTATGTGATTCCTACCTATCTGCCTCTCCTTTTTCCCTCTTTGGTTTTGGGGTAAAAATTCTGTTCTGCTGGAGTTCCTGTTCTGTGTACCTTCAGTGATGGACTATAACTGAAAACATGAAGTAAAACCTTTTCTCCATAGGTTGGTTTTGGTTATGGTGTTTACTATAGCAACAAATACCAAACTAGAAGAAATACATACATCAAATACTTTTACATGTATAATATATCATTTGGGGAAATTACCTTTTATTCAGGAATGATCATTTTGTTTCATTTTGAAACCAACATAGTGAGGATTGCATTTTTTTTCTGGCATCACACTCCTTCCAGTAGTTAATATTCATTTTTCCATCTCTCGAAGATGTTTTTAAAATGTCTTTCTTTAGATTTATTTTCATTTTCAATTAATTGTCTCTGTGTCTTGGGTAGACAAAAAAGAAACACAGTGTAAGATCCCTGGAGCTGAAGTTATAGGTAGCTATGTGGTGCGGTGTGTTTACTCTGGGAACTAAAATCAAGTCCTCTGCAAGAGCAGTTTATGCTCTTAACACAGACCCTTCCGTCTTTATAGGTGGCTAAAAGTCTTGCTGTTTATATCCAGAATTGCAACTTTATATACATTTTTTCACTTTGTAGTTAATTATTCCACTCTACATAGCAGTCTTATTGGCTATTGGCTTATTGGCATTTTATTGGCTCTATACCTTAATCTAAATCTAATATTTAATTCATTGAAAATTCTAAAGACAAAGTGACGTGTATGTTTTCATGTAGCCGATAACATAAACAAATAAGAGATTGTTTTTCCACTTTATACAAGAGACACCAAGTGTGTTAACATGGTTGCAGATGTTGTTTAATAGAGCTGAAGTTAGGTACCTTAAGGGTTAGGCTCAGGTCAGAGTTCACATTGTTGGTATGGTCACATGTTTACAAGCTTCTGAACTGGTGACTCGCCTTCATGTTTTATGTTTGAACAGTGCTGCATAATTTCATTTCTTTTAAAAGCAAAAACAAGAGCAAAAACCAAAAGCTCCCTGTGTTTATAGAAATCAGGAGAGAGGATATGTCTTGGCTTGTACTAGCGATATCTGGGCATTAGCAACTAAGACTGCTTCTCTAGAGTCTGTTTGCCTCACTCCACATTGCTAATGAAGTGGAATTCATTTCACCTCACTCCACCTTTAAAAATCAAAGTTCAAATGTCCATATCAGACTCTTATGAAAGACGACGTCTTTTCTCCCTTCACAGTGGGGGTCTCCTCTTTGGGGAGCATTCTGTTCTATTAATTATTGTGCTTCAGTGCCATTATTATTCATGGACTCACATCTCCACATACTTGACTTAACACTGAGCCTGCAATTAATACTAATAAGAAGCAGCCTGAGTAGTGGGTGAAATTTCTGGTTTTGCCCACAGCCCCTCCCTTCTTTCTCTGCTCTGCACACAATGAACACAAATTCCTTTATTCAAAATTCAGCCTTTTGCACTTCTGGACACAATTTTATCTGCTGGTTTTTTTTTTTTTTTTTTAAGAGGCAGTGCTGGAAAAAATGAAGTATTATTCCAAGATTTGAAAAACCCAATTATTCAGTTATATTTTTTATATGACCAGTACTCTGGGGACATGGAAAGTCTTTCTTCACTGTTGTGGAGGTAGTTATCATTGAGATGGTCCCATATTGAAATAGTTGCAGATTCTTGAGTTCATTTAATATGATGAGACAGAATTTTTCAAGAAAGCAGTAGAATATACACACTCAAGAAATTTGACGTCAAAATAGCCAAAATTCAAAGCTGCCATCTAGGGTTAAAGGCATAATCCTAACTGTAAACTATAAACAATGGCAAATGGATAGCTATCAATGTTCACAAAAAAAAAATGGGAATTGACTTTTCTTTTCTTTGTTTAGTATTTTATTAGTTATTTTATTTATTTACATTTCAAATGTTAACCCTCTTCCTGGTTTCCCTCTGCAAAACCCCCATCAAAGCAAAAAGATCTGCTAGCAGTTGTTTCTATGAAATCTGTTAGTATAAAGGAAGCTACATTTTATACCTCTGCTTCCTATTATGATACGATCATGATGGATTTGGAATATTATTTCTTGCTTCAAACTGCATAACCATGGTGTCAACTTCATGCATACCTTTCTTCTGGGTGAAGATATGGGGAAAGGAATCTATCCAGCTTTATCTCAGGTTTTCTTTTATTAGAATCTTTAAAAAGGACTTCTATCTTATGCCCAAGTATCCCCCTTGCTACCTAGATTTTCTACATCCTCCCCAAAGTTCTAGGCCAGTGAATAACCATGACTTCCACATTTTTACAGTCAGCAAAATCTAACCTGAGTCTTACAACCAGTGTAGCAGCTGAGTCTGTTCTCCCCTTTGTATACACCAATGAATGTCTACGTTTTGGCCAGGTTCCCTTGTGCCTATCCCTCAAACCATAGTTTGGACATATATCATACCAAAACTTTCCAATCAGACCTATCTAAACCTACACCCCAGACCTGGACCAGGAAGAACACCCTTTACTTCAATACAGTATTCTCTGCCCAACTGACTTTGTCCTGTCCAAGCCCTTTCCAACCTCTGAACCCAATCAACTTTCCATTTTCTCTTATTGCCAAACATCCTTCATCCACAACAAAACCAAAACTAACAAAGGAAGTTTACATGCCAATATTTTATTTCAAGAATACCAACAAAATAAATGACCAAGCCTGTATTTTTTGACCAAAATTTAAGAATCCTGCATAAATGCTTACAAATGAGCATTAGCTAGATGAATTCTAGTACACAGAGGTTAAAAAATCATAAAAAGACACACTCAAAAAAAATTCCAAGGACTTTAAAAACGAAAAAAAAAAAAGAAATCAATGAAATCGAGGAAAAATAGCTTAACAAATGCTTAACTGAAGCCTAGAAAAACACAAATAGGAGAGTGAGGGAAATGTCTAAGACAGTCCAGGATGATAAAATAAAATGTAATAAAGAGAGAGAAATATTAATGGGAATTCAAGCTAAAATGAAGGTAGGATGGAAAAATCCAATACCCAAACTACAAAAGTCAAAGAAAAACCTTCTACATAGAATGAGTCAAACTGAAGACAGAATAGCAAGTTTTGAAGATTAAAAAAATACATAAGGAACATGAACAAGTTTAAAATACACAGAAAAAGAACACAGAGGAACTTTCTGTCACCAGGAAAAAGAAAAAAATACAATTACATTTCTAAGCATAGAAAACAAAGAATCTCAAGTTCATGGCATAGACCAGATATTCAACAAAATCATAGAAGAAAATTTTTCCAAATAAGGAAAGACAGACACATACAAATACAAGAAGCACACAGAGTAACAAATATACAAGACCAGAAATTTGAATTCTTATAACATATAATAGTTAAAACATTAATTGTACATAACATAAGAAAGATATTGAAATCAAAAAGAGAAAGAAAAAATAACCCCCCCAGGTCACATATGAAGGAATAACCACTAATTTCTGAAGGAAATTTGAAGTCCAGAGAAGGATAGAGCAATGCATGGTAAGTAATCAATGAATATGAATATTATACAGAATATTATATTAAGCAAAACTATCTGCTAAAAATGAAGGAGAATGAAAAACTTTCCAAAATATTAACACCCTTTAAAAATTCAACAGAACAAACCTTAAGAAAAAAATAGAAAGCATTACTTCCAGCCTTTGAGAGGAATGAGCATAACATAGAGACTTTGGAAGGAAATAAGAAACCATAACTATTAAAACTCAAAATACCACTGAATATATAAACAATACCACCAAAATCAACAACACAATCATAATGACCAAAATTAACATACACATTTTAATAATATCTTTAAATTTCAATGGCCTCAATTCTTAATTAAATGACACACACTGAGTTGATCAAGAAACACAATCCAACTATTTTGTTTATAACAAACTCATCTGAACTTTAAATATAGACACTACCTTATAATACAATATGGGATGAAAAAAAAGTTCCAATCAAATGAACTAGGAAGCCAACAGGAATTACTATCTTAACACCTGAGAAAATAAAATTTTAAACTAAAATAATTTGAAGAGATAATGAGAATTTCATCCTTCTAATCAAGATAATATTTCAACAAAAAAGTATTTCCTTCCTAAACCTATATGCCACATACTCTGTGATTCCAAAATACATAAAAATTCTACTACTGGATTTAAAGCTACCACTTACCATAGATGCATCAATAGTAGACGATTTCATTACTCTACTTTTTCTTTTTCTTTTTCTTTGAGACAGGGTTTCTCTGTGTAGCCCTGGCTGTCCTGGAACTCACTCTGTAGACCAGGCTGGCCTGGAACTCAGAAATCTGCCTGCCTCTGCCTCCCAAGTGCTGGGATTAAAGGCGTGCACAACCACTGCCTGGCCGGTACTCCACTTTTTCAAATAAGTCATCTAGACAAAAAATATAAAGATAAAAGAATTACTTGACATCACATATTAAATGAGCTTAATATTCCATAGTATATTGCACCTAAAACACCAATTATTATCTGAAATAGGCCACATCCTACAAAACAAAACACATTTTTACAAATTCAGAAGATTGAAATCATTCCCTATATCCTGAATACAATTTAATAAAACTTAAAATTCATGACAAGCAGACCTCAAGCATATGCACAAACTCTTGGAGATTAAACCACTCATTGCTGATTGATGAATGGATAAAAGAAGTAATTAAAAAATAAAACATCTCCTGTAGCTAAGTGAAAATGAAAACAATCAGAACAAAACTTCTGAGACACACTGAATGCATTCTGTTATGGGAAATTTATAGTTTAAGTTTCTACATTAATAAATCAAAAAGAGCATGAATGAATGACTTAATGATTCAAATTAAAAAGTTAGAAAAATAAGAACAAGCCAACACCAAATTATGGCAAGAAATAATTAAAATCAGACCCCTAAACAATGAAATAGACAAAGAAAACAGTATAAAAAAAGCAATAATTCTGAGACATCTTCTTTAAGAAAATAAACAAGATTGACATACCAAATAAAAGAGAGAACCTATATTAACAGACTCAAAAATGAAAAGGAAAATATGAGAATAGACACCAAAAGAATTCCTAATATATATCATGAAGAAGGGAAATCCTTCCCCTCCCCCACTTGTCACAACAACAAACAACAACAACAACAAAAAGTACCAACTAACCAACCAACCAACCAACCAATCATACAAACAACCAAACCAAACCAAACAACCAAACAACCAAACAACAAACCAAATCAGCCAACCAACCAACCAACCATACAAACAACTAAACCAAACCAACCAACCATACAAACAAAACCAAGATGTTGACAATATAAGAAGACCTATAAAAATGAGAATACTGAATATAAAAAAAAAAGAATTCACAGAATAGTTCTACCAGACTTTTAAAGATTTACAGACAATTCTCTTGCAACTATTAAAAAACAAATACAACAAAACAAAACCACAGAAGTACTCACCAACACCATTAAAATAGCCAATATCATTTTAGGAAACAATTCAGGTGAAGTCACAACACTCCCCCCCCCCCCCCCCCGTCCAACAAAATGAAGTTAAACAAAATTAAACTTTAAATTAAATTAAAAAATTAAATTAAATTAAAATATCCCTAAGGAACACAGACTAAAAATTACTCAACAAAATACTAATAGGATAAAAACAAACACCAAAAAGATTTTCCATATGACCAACATTGCTTCATCCATGTAATGTAAGATTGGCTCTACCTAAACAAGTAAATAAATGTAATAAACCATATAAATAGATTTAAAGACAAAAATCACATGAATATCCTGAGAACTGTGAAAACAGTGTTTAAACAAAATTCAACATATCTGCCTGATAAAATAGTGAATGTAGAGCTACATGGAACATATCTCAGTGTAGTAAAGCTTTATATGAGAAAAGCTTGAGTCAATTTCACTGAAATCAGGAATGAGACATGGATATCCACTATCCCCATTCTTTTCTAATATTGTGTTCCAAGTAATAGCTAGAGCAATAAGCCAAGAGAAGAAAATAAAAGGGATACACATAAGGAAAAAAATATCTAATTATCCCTATTTTCAGACAACATGATATTACACATTAGATATCTTAAAAAAAAAAAAATTCTACCAAAAATCTTCTAGAAATATACAACAAATTAGGGAGTATGGGATCATAAAACAACACAAACAAAAACCTTTTCTATATACCAAAAACAAACACAGAGAAGATATTGAGTATAACTCCATTAACAATAGCATCAATGAAAATAGACTATCTGCTGCATCCCTGGAGGCCTGCTGCTGCCAGGGCCAACCATGTGATTTCCCCAAACCCTAAATACATGCTTGCCGGTCTCCAGAAAGCCCAGCACCCTTGAGGTCTGCCCTGACTCCTTTGTACTCCATCATTCCATTCTATACCTGTAAGCATAACCCCAGACACCCTCCGCCATCAGGGACTACCAGGAGAGACCCCTACACCCAATACCCTGCCTGCCAGGCACTCTGAGCAAATGCAGAAGCAGCTACCTCCACCCTGTCCCTTCTGAACACTTGATTTTTGACAAAGAAGCCCAAATAGTTCAATGGTTCTGATCTAATTGGATGTCTCCATGTAGAAGAATCCAAATAGATCCAAATTTATCAACCTAAACAAAACCCATTTCCAAGTGCATCAAGTATACATAAAACCAGATACACTAAATCTAAGAGAACAGAAAGTAGAGAGTATGTCTTCATGTGGGTCCTTCACAACTAGAGCAGAAGCTGCCCTTCAAATTGTGGCTTGCCTATTGCTCCCGTTTCCCTTACTGGGCAGCTTTGTCTGGCCTCTGTGAGAAAGGATGTGTGGGACTAGTCCTGCAGTGACTGATATGCCAGGGGTGGAGGGGTGTTGGGCTGATACTCTGGGGAGGGATCTCCTTCTTAGTGGAGAGAGAGAGAGAGGACTTTTAGGAGAAGAGGGGATGATATTAGGATGTAAAGTACATAAATAAATTAATTAAAACAATTAAGCAAACAAAAATAATCTGAGAGTAAACCTAACCAAGAAAGTGAAGTACTTCTACAATAATAAATAAATAATAACACTAAAAGTGTCCATGGATTAGTATAACTAATTTTAGTAAAATGAAAAATATACCCAAAGCTTTATATAAATTCATGCAATTGTAATAAAATCCTAATCCCAAACAAAGCTGCATTAAATTTCAGATGGGACCATGAAAGAACCAAAATAGTCAATACAATCCCTAACACTAATTAGATATATCTCTATCTATCTATCTATCTATCTATCTATCTATCTATCTATCTATCTATCTATCTACCTATCTATCTATCCAGATATAGATAGATAGATATTTCTTATGTGGTCTGAAAATGGTCCTTCTAAGGGCCAAAAGACCACCTTAAAAATACTAGATATACAGACACAAGACCTCCTCTTTTGAGTTGTTGGTTATGCTTTTCAGGAGCCTCCCATTTTTACTTCCCTTTGATACTTTCCCACCTCCTCAGGAGGTGGAAGCTGAGTCTCTTGTCGAAGACACCATGTACTTCAGTCACAGAGCAAAGAGCATCTAAGCTGGAAATGACCTGAAGGATTCTTCTCTAAGAACATGGCTTTCTGGAAAGAGACATCATCATGCAAGTTTCTGAAGAAGAGGAGCAAACTACAGTCCCACACTTATATGAAGCCTATGAATCTTATCAACTACAAGCATATCATAGTAACTCTAGGTATGTGGTAATGGCATACACCTTAGTGGTAACCAACAATTCTCAAAATTTTCTTAAGATCCACTCAGACAGAAAGAAACAATGCCTCATATTGGAAACATAGCTAACTAATTGGAGCTAGTGAAATCATGATTATCAAAGGAAAATTTACTAGTATTAATTTACTAGTCAATAATAACAATCTAATCATTTGTCTTTTTGCTACAGATATGTATAATTTTCATCTCTCATCAAGGGAATTTCTTTTTTTTTTACAGATGGAGAGCATTGTAGAAAATTACAACCAATCAAATTGTAGAGTTGTGGTGACCAGACCCTGTTTGTGAACAGGATATCACTTTATGATATTGTGGATACATTTATAGAATACACCATGAAATTACACCAAAGAATTAGGTGACATTTCAGAGGAGGAGGAGAACAGAGTGTTAAGAGCCAGAAGATCATAGAAATTTCTGTGTCTGTGTCTCCTGATAATGCCAAAACTACATTCATAAATGTAACACTAACGTGACCACCTAAACATGAGCTGAACAAGAATAAACAACAGTAGATATGGCAAAGTGAACCAGAAAATCTCATGAGACCCATAGTTTATACAAACATCTATAGGCAGTGTCATATGGGATGCAGAGTGAGAAATAGTCTTCTCCAAAGAACATATCAATTCATTATTCAGTATTAAATAATCTTCCCTGATCTGACATCATATTCATATAAGTATTATTATGCAGACTCAGCAGATTATATTTAGTAATACACATGCATGCATGCGTGTGTGTGTGTGTGTGTGTGTGTGTGTGTGTGTGTGATAACATTACTAAAAAAGAGGCCATATCGTTCCACTATATCTTATTATTTCAAATTTGTCCATGGTTAAAACTGAAGGACAAAAGTACTGCATTGCATCCCTTCAATGAAAGGAACAT
This sequence comes from Montemys delectorum, assembly GCA_019843815.1. Taxonomy (NCBI): domain Eukaryota; kingdom Metazoa; phylum Chordata; class Mammalia; order Rodentia; family Muridae; genus Montemys; species Montemys delectorum. The sequence continues at coordinate 19,258 of JADRCD010213981.1, forward strand.
TACTTGGCTCTGTGTTTAAAACATATCCATCTTGGAGAGGTGGTTGTGGATACCTTAGTTTAGGATCTTATTATGCTGCTCAACTTTGTGAACAGGATATCACTTCATGATATTGTGTAAACGGATCCAAGAGTATCTAAGTTAACTAGATAAGGCCTCCCACAAGTTGTCTGTAGGTGCAGGGCAACAAACTCTTAGTTAGAGGTGTGTGGGTAACATGCAGTAATTTGCAATTGTACTTCTGCACATAAGATGGATGGGGAAAAAACTGTTTTGAGTGGAGAAGCCGAAATGCAAACACATTTTCCTTAAATTTTAAAATTAATATAATTTAATTTCTTTCCCAACTCTTTTCACACACACTCCCACTGCCCTTTGTTGTCTTTAAAATTCATTTCCCTGGTCTTATTCTTGAAAAAAAAAGTTGTCATTGCTGTTGTTGGTGTGTACATCATCTTACATAAAGAAAGCTAATTTTCTCAGTATATATGCAGTTACTTCTATCTACAACTCTTTTACAAAGGCTTAGTCAGATTTTAAGAAGTACCATTATCTTTGAAGTCTGGAAAGATCCTGGATGTTGTACTTCATGACTGTTACTGAGCTGAACAAGTGGGTACATGGAAGTAAGTAAAGAGAAGACCATAGCTCAAACTCACCATCAGTGATTAAGAGTTTGATAATGGTTCAAGAAATAGCTGAGCTGCTAAGAGCATTCACTGCTCAATTGTGAGAAACAGAATCTCACTTCCTGTACCCACATTAAACAGCTCAGATACACTTATAAATCCACCTCCAAGATCCAAGGCCTAACATTCTCTTTTGCCTTCCTAGGGTACCTGCACACAGGTATGTACATAATCTTACGCAGACACAAATATAGGCGCACACACACACACACACACACACACACACACACATGAGCATGCACACTCATTAACACAAACACTGAATCTCTAGAAAAGCAATGAAATGAGTTGCCTTTTCTGCATTTGCTTTTGTTGTTCTTCAGCTTTTTACTTTCCTGATGTTAGCACTTTCCTGATGTTAGCACTCTCTCCATACTGCATTTTTTACATTTCCCAGAATTTCTTCTCCCCATGCTCTCAGCAAATTATGTAAATCAGTGTTAGATATTACAGACTTAGGACTCTTATTGTCGTTATCAGAGTTAATCATTTGATGAATCAAACAAATACGTCTTATTTTATTTAATAAGATCACAATTGGGGTATATGAGGTGAAGGGAAATGAATCTCCAGTTCTAAAACAAACCCAGGTTTTTAGTTTTATATGGTGGCTTTACTGTGTACACCAAATTTCATAGCACAAAGAAATCCCAAAAGGTTTGGAACTTCCTACATCTAAAACACCTACAGAGTATGATTGTCTATGTGTGTCATAAGATTGCCTAGAGACACAGTGTCTTACTGAATTTGTGCCATTGCTTGCAGTTTGAACTTTTATTATTAGGTTTACATAATAAATGGTTTTAACCATTGAGTCAAAGACCTAACCCTGAAAATCTGATTTGGCTAGATAGATTCCTTATGAGAAAAAAACTTCATGGGCTTGTTGTGTGTTTCTCTGTTAAAAATCTTAAATTGTTACAAAATCACTCAGTCGCAATCATGATAATTTCATGAAAGTGTTAAGAAGAATCTGATTCATTGAGAAAATTGTTGAAGGTAAAGAAAGGATCATCTATATAGCATGAAATTAAATGCTAACTTTAAGGAACATACCTGCAATATATATGCATTTCCTTTATTAGAATGATCAAAAAGAGGCTGTCATTCACTCTTTGTACCTTGTTGAAGATCCATACTCAGCACTGAATGGCAAGAAACCCACAATAATTACAGACATGAGTAAGGAGAAGAATTTTCTGTCATCATCATGTTATATATAGTTGTTTGAATCAAGAACGACCCACTGATGAGCAGGTCTGGCTAGCAAATACCTGCCACATAAGCAAGTGGATCTAAATGCATATCCGCAGCACACATCTGAAAGTAGACTGTAGGGAGCATAGTGTTAACCCAGTGCAAGGACAGGGGCATGGAATCAGGAACATCTTTGAATCTCAATGGTTATGCTGGTTGGTCCAGCAATTGAGATTCTGCTTCAGTGTCTTAGTCTCAAAAACTGAAATGCCAAAAGTGATCTAAGAAGACATCTGACTAAGACTGTTCTTCACATATGGACACATAGAAACACTGGAAGGTATAACTATGATTTAAAACACCCCCTCTTTGTCTACAAAGCTCTCTTTCTATCAAATTAGTAAAGTGCAGTAGCTATAATTACACCTTGGAACTTATATCTTATTTAATTGTGTAGGTCATATTCTTTGTTCGCATATACTGGAATTTTGGGTTTTTTTTTTTGATAACATTATAGCCAAATTACTACAGAAAAGATACATTGAAATTGCTGATATCTGCTTTCTTTGTTCCTATTTATTTCTTCCTGCTTGATTTCGTGTTCATTCATCCACTGTCTAGTTTCCTAAGGTTGAAACCGTAGTAAGTGAGTTCAAACTCTGTTCTACAAATTTTAATGATGTAAAATTTCCTTGAGTTTTATTTCATATGATTCTCATGAATTTAATTTATATTTTATTTTGTACTTTATATTCAAAATATAAATATGAACTATACATTGGGGTGGTTGGAGGGAAGGAACTCTGTGGGGTAGGAGATGGGAGGGGAATAGGAGGGCTCAAATATGGAGAGGTCTGAGGGAAAGAGAACTGGGAAAGAGAAACGGGATTGTTGATGGTGGTCAGCATTGCTAGGATGAACTCTTAACCTACAACAAGGGAAACTCCTAGGACCCCTAGCTAAAAAATCAGTGAGTTCAATGCATTTCTCCTATAGTGTGTATATATATATATATATATATATATATATGTATATAAATACATATATATGTGTGT
>JADRCD010213982.1:0-14889 GCA_019843815.1 Montemys delectorum
ATATTGTATATACATTATAGGGGATAACATTTGAAATATAAATAAATAAAATGTCCAATAAAAAATAGAAATAAAAAATGAATGCTTCAGCATAATCTACATGTTAGGTCCACTTATAAAGGGCTTGAAGTAACTTTTAAGATTCATACAACTCAGTAATTGTTCTTAATTTAATCATCTCAACTTTGACAAGTAGATGTTTCAAATGGTTTGTGACTATTAAGAAAATGATTTTAATAATAAACTTTTCCTAAAAATGAAATTTCAAAGATTGAATGATCTTACTGATGAATTCTAGAAACTATTCAGTACATATAGACTATAAGGAAAGACAAATGTCCCTATATTTAGATGTCATTGTTGTCTACTCTAGAAATTTTACAATGCACAAGATAGCTTAGTAATACTATATTACAAATTATGAGGTGTCTCTAGCTAGTTTTAGTTATTGTATAACTGTAGTTATAAAGATTTTATTATATTAGTACAAGGGCAGATACTTTGTGATAATCAGCTTATATGACTATAACAAATGTAATTTAAATAATATCTCAAAATATGATGGTTTATTTTCTTACACAGTTTTGTACATAAGAATCCATGTTCAACTGGCCATGCTGCATTTTCTTGCCATGATGGTAAGGGTATACGGCTGAGAAAGCTACATAATGAGTCATAATCAGATAGGTAGATAGGTAGATAGATAGATAGATAGATAGATAGATACATAGATACATAGATACATAGATCATAGATAATAGATAGATGATAGGTGATAGATAAGAGAGAAATACATAGGGAAGCCCACAGAGAGACAGACAGAGTGAAGAGGAGGAGTAAGAAGAGGAAAACCAAGTATTACAATGTTCTAGTGACTCAGACTCCTTCTAGGTTTCATGGTTTTGCTATTCTATTTCTTTACCACAGAATTGTGGTAAATAAATATTTTATGTCCCTGCTGTGGACCAAATACTAATTTATGAGTCTTTTGGGGACATGCTGGATCTAAACAACAGAACATGTAAAAATCAACAGACGAGATGGGGCTCTCAATGTAGCTCAAGTTATTACAATCAATTATTTTTGACGTGAATATGAATGACAATATAATGAAAAAAGCAATTAAATAGAGGGCAGGTCTGGTACTATGAGAATAATGGGTAGCTAGAGGAAAAATATGGAATTTTAGCTAAAATGTAACACCTTGTACAAAAATTCAAAAAATGGGTCATCAACTTAGATATAAAAGATATTTGATAAAACTTTGAGAAGAACAAGAAAACATTCAGAGGTTTGGACTTCTTCCAAAGTCTTCTAAGTTAGTACCTCAAAACCATTATCCTGAAGAGAAAATACTAATACATTGGAGTTCATCAACATTAGAAATGTTTGCTGACCAAATCCCTGTTGAAGGAATGGAAACACTATCTGAAGCTTAAGGATAAATTCTTTTCCTATATTATATATAATATATATATACATATATATATATATATATATATATATATATATATATCATGTAAAATATGGTATCAAAAGCTGGCTGGTAAGAATATCACTTAGGAAATTGGCAATAGAAATAAAGAAGCATATTAATACAAAGGAAGTACAAATTTTAAACATACAAGCACACACACACACAGACACACACACACACACACACACACACACACACACACACACACACAATCCCAGCATTTATGAGGCAGTGGCAGATAGATCTTTGTTCATGGCGATCTTAGCCACATAATTAGTTCCTAGTTAGCCAGAGGTACATAGTGAGATTTTAAGTCAGAGCTACTTACAGAGTTTGTGTCAAAAAAACCCCCAAAAAACAAAAAAACAAAAAACATGAAAACGGTACTCAATATTATTAGAACTAAGGGTAATACAAATTAACAGTCACTAGTAGAACAGCAGGGATAAAAATGGATGCAATACCTAATGTTGTTTAGGTGTTGGAGAAAAAGCATCTACAATACTATTGTCATGAAAGATGATATAGTTACTATTGTCAATGACAATAATCTCAGTAGAAATTGTGATATAATTACTTCAGTTGTTGTTTCTTATTTCCTTATAATTTTCATCAAAGAATAATAACAACAAAAAATGAATGTTTTTGCTAACAGTATTGAAAAATTAGGTTCTGGAGCTAGATAGATGACTCAGTGGTTTGGAGCATAGGCTTCTCTCGCAATGGACCTGAATTCGGTTTTCAGAACCCACATAGAGACGTACAACTTCCATAGATAATGGAAGTTCCAGGAGATCTAATGCCCTCTTTAGGCTTTCATGACAGTTCATACACATGGTACATATACAGACATAAACAGCACTCATGAAGACAAATTAAAATTTAAAATTGTTTAAAAATATCTTCTACTGAAAGTATACTGGCTTGCTTATGAAAAGATTTTAGGGCATAGTATTTTGGAAAACTTTCCCTGGTGATGTCAATCTTTTGAAAACTTAAAATGAGTTTTACAAATGCAAAGCATCTGAGGGAACAATAAAAATACCACATACATGAATAATTCTTCTCTATTGACTCTCTGAGTACAAAATTTGGACAATAATATACTACCATGTTATGCAAAATATTTCATAAGGTAAAGCAGGGATCAGTGCTGATAATTTTGAATAGACAATGAAAGGTGTCTAAGCTCCAAGCTACTCAGGATCAGCCTTCAGTAATGAGTTCTTAAAGCTTAGGGTAGAGATCCTTCACAGGAAACCTGGCTTATTAACATTATGCTGCCTGACCTACTTTCTAACATAATCTCCCAAAGAGAGTAAAAGTTATTCCCAGCTCATGATTAATAAAGTTTTTGAAGACACACCAGTTGTTTTCAAGGTGATGTATCCCCTTCATGCAAGCCTATGTTGGGATTAGTGCTTAAACATGACTTAATTATCTCACTCTCTTTCCATCCAGAAGTAATTTGAACTTAACTGTAACTCTTCCCCTCCCTCAAACAGTGGGTGCTCTTGCATCCACTTCCTTTACTAGAAATTACTCATCTTCCAAAATTGTTCATGTCATTTCTCTTTTTTTCTGTGATTCTTCAGGGTCAGGTTTATTGGAATAATCAACATTTAACACACAAATAAAGGCACGGGAATTTTGATACTAGTATATCAGGTGTCATGTGTTAATTACAAATTATTTGCTTAGATTTTTATATGCATTTTCATGGAGTGAAACATGGGCTTTCTAACATTTGATGGCTTGGCTTAGATTTTTGACTTTGTAAGATATATAGTTATATATGCTAAGTCAGAATCAAACTTGAGACATTGAACTTGGGGTCACACTGGGCAGGGAACCTGCAGGAAGTCTCTCTTGTGATGCTGGACAGTGCTAACTCAGCTTCTGAAGTATTTAGGACACATAGCTTCTATTCTAGAGTATAGCACACAGCACAAATCAGCTATGATGTCTAGTAGAAAATAACTATTAAATGCACTTTGCTTAATTAAAATTTTAATTTAGCATGATTTGTTGGTGACACAAGTCCAATATATGTTTTAGAGTATCTTACACCTAACAAAGGACATCCTGCAGTGCCACGACACAATTTCAATATATCATAGTAAAGAAGTAGACATCTGCATGGCAGCAAAGAGTGTATGCAGATATTGTACTCTTAAGAACCATGCTACCAGATATTCACCTAATGACTTCAACACGGTGCTCAAAATTTTATGCATTTACCTGCCTACACAGAGAGAATATTTTCTACTTAACAGAAATGTGTGGTATATACCCATGAGAAAACTTTTTGTTTTATTTATTATATATGCTTACAGAACTCATATATTGCCTAACATATAATTGTTCCATAAATATTTATAAAATTGTTCTTTCACTCCAGTTTTCACTATTCCTCTTGACTCTTTAGCTGAGATAAGAAAACATTTAACCAATCTTTTCACATTACTTAAGTATTTCTAACAAGACCCATAAGTTTTGCCATAAATTGTTTTATGAATTTTGACTCAAAACATTTCCTAATTTTATTGTGGTTTTTTTTTTGTGATAAGGGCATAGGTTATTAAAATATCTTTCAAATTCTATCTAATGGAAAATTTCCTGTCTTCTAATTGAGTCCAGCCTATTTCCAAGCATATATTAATGTCTTTAACATATATAAAGTTTTGAAATTAGTTTGATGTTTAAATTTATAATTTCCATTTTTATATGAATATTGTCTACATGTTGAAAATGAAGAGAAAACTAATGCTGCTCAAAAGTATTATACATTTCCTTATAATTTGAAAAAACTCAAGTATTTTGATAATTCTTGCTCTACTAGCTGTTAAATACTGATAATATATTTCCAATTAAAATATTACAAGAAATACAAAAATCTCAGTAGGGTGTTTCATGGCTAAATCCCAGTATTTTTTTTTCTGTTTTTTTTTTTATTAGATATTTTCTTTATTTACATTTCAAATTATATCCCCTTTCCTGGTTTCCCCTTCTGGAAAAACAAAACAAAACAAAACAAAACAAAAAAAAACAACCCTGTTCCCTCCCCCTCCCCCTGCTCACCAACCCACACTATCCTACTTACTGGCCCTGGCATTCCCCTACACTGGGGCATAGAACCTTCACAGGACCAAGGACCTCTCCTCCCATTGGTGACTGACTAGGCCATCGTCTGCTACATATGCTGCTGGAGCCATGAGTCCCACCGTGTGTACTCTTTGGTTGGTTTAGTCCCTGGGAGCTCTGAGGGTATTAGTTAGTTCACAGTGTTGTTCCTCCTAAGGGGCTGCAAACTTTTATAGTGTTTGAGACAGAAGGATTGTAAGTTTAGTGATGGTCTGGACTGTGTAGCAAATTTGAGGCTAGTTTCTCAGCAATATTCTATCTGAAGTGATTAATGAAATATAATAAAATGATAGGAAGCTAAAACAGTAATTGTTTTCCTGAAAACCTTTATATCAATTATATTAAATTAAAGATTTACAGATGTTAGATATACAACTCACTTGGAGAACTATTTCCAAAATTTTAGAAATGTTATTCAAATGCTAAAGCAGCATATGCTTTTTCATTTTTTTTCTGAAAGTTTTTGATTTCATATTGTATATGATGTTACTTCAAATTAGGGCAAGAAGTAAGTTTGTATTATAATGTGTTAACTTTTACTCTACAATCAGATACAGTATATGCCCCAAGTTAATCACTTCATTCATTGTGCTATTTGTATGTGGTGCACTTCTAACTAACATACTGGTTCAGAGGTTGTTATTTTCTATAGCAGTGGTATATTTAATTTTTTAAAGTAAGAACATAGATTTAAGCCTAAAAACCTAGTTGGTGGCCAGACAAACTTCTGAAATGAGTTGCTATGGTGATTATTTTCATTGTTTCTTCCAATTCTTCCAGATCTAAGTAGAGAGTCAAAGTTGATAGCATATGTGGGATAGAAACAGTAATCATAATTCTTCAAGGAGGTTCTAGACACTGTAATTAAAATATAATAATTAAGACCAGTAGACTTGGAGTGTATTAGAATGTTTAAAGTCTATAATAGACATAAACAAGGGGTCCTACTGCTGTAGCTAGAACCAGGCCAAATATGGTTACCGTGTGTGTGTGCGTGTGTGTGTGTGTGTGTGTGTGTGTGTGTGTGTGTGTGTGCATTTTTAACATTTTATTGGCAAATTCCACTATGGAACTGAAAACATTGTTCTTTTTTCCTGTGCAATCTCTGGAAAAAATTTAACTTCCCTGATTCTATGTTCTGGTATAGATAGGCCCGCTAAAAATTCAAAGCATTTAGTAATGTGTTCATCCTCAAAACATATTCTGAAAGGTGGGCACAATATCTTGTTATGATAATCTCATCACTTGGGAGTGAGGAAGGAGGATCGCAAGTTCAAATCCAGTCTCAGCTATATAGTGAGTTTGGGGATAATCTGGCTCCATCTCAGGAGAACAAACGTGTCCAGTGCAGGTAATCTAAGTTGCTCTGAGTATGTGAGGAAAGGAGGGATAGAGGGATGAAAGGAGAGAAGGAGGGAGGGAAGCAGAGGAAGGGAGAGGAGAAGAGAAGACAGAAGAGGGAGGGAGAAAGGAAAAGAAGGGAGGAATAACCCTTCCCCATGGCTGCTTCATATAAAAGAATGTTTGAGAGAAAGTTTTCAACATGTCTTTTAGTATAGTAGCAAATTGTTTAAGTGCTAAAATTTTAAAATATTAATAATATTTTAATTAGATATTTTCTTTATTTACATTTCAAATGTTGTCCTCTTTCCTGGTTTCCCCTCTGGAAAAAAAAAAAAACCCTATTTCCTTCCCCCTTTCCCCTGTTCACCAACTCATTCTCTCCTGCATCCTGGACCTGGCATTCCCCTACACTGGGACATAGAGCCTTTACAGGACCAAGGGCCTCTCCTCCCATTAATGACCAACTAGGCCATCCTCTGATACATATGCAGCTGGAGCCATGAGTCCCACCATGTGTACTCTTTGGTTGGTGGTTTAGTGCCTGGGAGCTCTGAGGGTACTGGTTAGTTCATATTGTTGTTCCTCCTATGAGGCTGCAAACCCTTCAGCTCCTTGAGTCCTTTCTCTAGCTCCTTCAGTGGGGACCCTGTACTCAGTCCAATGGATAGCTGTGAGTGTCCACTTCTGTATTATTACGGCACTGTCAGAGCCTCTCAGGAGACAGCTATATCAGGCTCCTGTCAGGCAGCACTTGCTAGTATCCACAAGAGTGTCTGGGTTTGGTGGTTGTATATGGGATGAATTCCCAGGTGGGGCACTCTCTGGATTGTTCTTCCTTCAGTCTCTGCTCTACTCTTTGTCTCTGCAACTCCTTCCATGGGTACTTTGTTCACCATTAAAGCATGAATGCCATTAGAAAAAATTTAATCAGTAGGAAATTAATGTATTAGAAATACATTAAAATATATATTTTAAAGTGAAAAAGCTACATTACACATGGTACTCAAAATGTATCTACTCTACTTAACTAATAAATTGTTTAATTAGTACTTTACTCAAATAAAAATGCCATTAAAGAAACTATAGAATCATTGATGTGAAATTTAATTAAAGTTTAGCAGAAAGTATGTAAAGGTAAAAGATATTAATAGTTATATATAAATGCAGCATTCAATACAAAATATTCAAATATTTTTGCCATGTTTTATATTTCTGTGTTTTATTTTTATATATTCAAATAACAAATATCTGTGACATAAAGAAAAGTTTATATCAATAACTATTTTTGTAGATCAATGTATGTATGTACACAGTGTATGTATATGTTCATGTGTATATGCATGTGCAGAGAACTGAGCACTGTGCATGCATGTGTATGCATGATTAGAGAGGCTGGATGTTTGGAAAGAATATAACTAAGCAGATGGTGGAATATAACTGAACAGATTCTGTGTGGCCTTGGTTCGCCTTGCCATTCTTTGCTAATCATTGTTTGTTGTGACTTCATAGAGAGAAATGCACCAAAGAACTCTTGTCAATGTTCCTGGAATTTCTTGCTGCTGCCAGAGTTTCTGGCAGATTGGTAGAGCTTCATGTTTTTTTCCGGATTGAACTGTCACTGTTGATTCATGAATGGTATGATTTGTGTGAACCGAACTGTTGCTATCATAACAATGAAGACTATAATCTCCCCCAAAGAACTACTTTTAAACAGATCCATATCCTTCTTTGCCCTATTCGTTCCCACTACCTCTCAAGGATGATGTGCTAGAAGAAGTTTAAAGAATTTAAGAACCCTTACTAAAGGAGGTTTTGAAAAATATAAGCCTACACCAGACCTGTGCTACTTTCTTTTATATGCTTGCTGAGGATTCAAACTTGGGTCCTCATGTTTATATGACACACACTTTATAAGCCAGGCCATCTCCCAGCCCAATAACATCAGTTTTGAATATAGTAGTTTGGTAGCTTAAGCAGAGCAATGGATTATGAATTAAAGTACTTGGATGCTAGGACCAACTTAGTACCAGTTGTATGAATTTTGATGAAAACTAATCTAGTCTTTTTAGTTGGTTAAGGTATGATAAGCACTGATAATATTTGTCTCATTAACCTCTAAGAGTTTATATGAAGATCAAGCAGAGATGAGTAAATAAAAATCTTTTTAAAAGTTTGATGCAACAATTGGTTCTGCTCTATGCCACAGTGTAGCGGAATGCCAGGGCCAGAAAGTGGGAGTGCGTGGGTTAGTGAGCAGGGAATGGGGGAGGGAGAGGGAGTTTTCAGATGGAAAACCAGGAAAGGGGATAACATTTGAAATGTAAATAAAGAAACTATCTAATTAAAAAAAGAAGTAGAAATGAGAAAGGAAAGTAAAAAAAAAAATTGGTTCTGATAATAAAGTTGTTATTGAAAGTACAGGTTTGTTTTCAAGAAAAAAATAACATGTGACAGTTCTAACTCAGAAGTAATAGCAGTAGAATGACCTATAAACCTTAATTTGAACAATCTACATGCAGCTCATTTATAATGCAATGAAGCAATCCTAGACTGTGTCACAGAATGCTACAGCATCACCTCAATGAGCACAGATGGACCTCTTAGCTAAGAGCTTTTTAGTAGGCACTGTTTTGAACGAGGTAAACCCAAACACCAGCTCTACAGAGTTACTCTCTGTCTACTGTGGTAGAAGACTTCATTATTTTAATTCATATTCACAACATTATTTTCTTCATCAATGTATCACACCTGATTATGCATATAAACAAATGTGAGCCTTTTAAAATCAATGACAGAACACATGCTCATCAATCGATATAAATAGACTTCAATGGGAGCCTGGCCTCTTTTTTCAAGCACATTGTTTCATATGGTAAATATCTGTTTCTCTACCTACTTTCCAATTCAGCTCCAATTGCTATATACCTTCATGCAAAAACAAAAAGTCATCCATCAGTTTTCCATAAATTGTGTTCAAAGCTAAGCACTGAGGAGAAAAGAGAACATTTAAACAGTTAAATCAATATGGCTGCATCTATTACTGAAATTTATCTAAAATTTATGTTTCAGTAACGAATGCCAAGTAAAGAGTGGGAAAACACTTTTCACTTACCACAGATGAACGTGGTCTCATCTGAATTATCTGCACAGTCATTCACAAAGTCACACAGTTTGTCCTTTTCGATGCAATGCTTGTTAGCACACATGAATTCATCAGTGGTGCACTTTCTGTTTGTGCTAAGTAATGGGGAGCAATTTTGAAAGGAAACATCATCTACTGCCACATCTCCTATGTAACTGACACCACGTTTTGCTCTAAAGACAATCTAAAAAGATAAAATGAGTAAGAAAAGCCAATCAGCGTTATGCTGTCAAGAAATTTAGAACTCAGAGAATCATGACATATCAAGCATACCTAGCTTGACTCTCATAACAGATACCTTATAATGTAAAAGAGAATAAACACTACTGCCTAGTATATGTATAGTTAGCATTTAGTGCCTAGACGCCAGGCAGGAGCCATGTACCCATATCCACTCCCCGTGCTAGCTAACATCCAAAACAAGCCTGCTTACTTGAGGAAGAGAGAGAGAAAGAGAGAGAGAGAGAGAGAGAGAGAGAGAGAGAGAGAGAGAGAGAGAGAGAGAGAGAGGAACCCAAGGTGTTTCCATTTATAAACTCAATATGTACCCATTACTTTATAAAAAGGACAGATTGCTGTCAAGGTTAAGTGAGTAGATACATTTGAGCACATGACAAAGTCTTCAGTGATCACACATACACAAAGGTGTGTGTGGTTGTATGCATGTGTATGTGTGTGTATCTATCTATCTATCTATCTATCTATCTATCTATCTATCTATCTATCTATCTATGTTTGCTCTCATTATCGTAATGAAACATTATGTTTAAATATAGGACTCTCCCAAAGAGTCTTCAGACTTCTCATGCTGCTTCGGCATATAAGTCAAGGTTACATCTTTCTGAATCTAAAGGAAAGGAGCCATATGACTGAAGAATCGTGAACAGGTTTGCTCATCACTGGACCTTCTCAGTGTGTTTTTCACAGCAGATGCTCATGCTTTGTTACTGAGGAGATGAGTGAGTCGTAAGAAAAAGCAAATGTTTACCTGCTGTGATGGTTTGAATAGGAATGTCCCCCCTCCATGACTCAATGCTTGGCCATAGTGAGTGGCAATATTAGTAGGTCTAGACTTGTTGAAATAGGTTTGGTCTTGTTAGAGGAAGTGTGTCACTGTGGAGGTGGGCTTTGAGGACATATGTATGCTCATACTACATCCTGTGTATGCTGTCTCACTTCTGTTGCCTTCAGAACAAGACGTAGAACTCTCAGCTCCTTCTCCAGAGCCATGTCTGCCTGCACTGTGCCATGTTTGCCAACATGATGATAATAGACTAAACCTCTAACTCTAAGCTGGCCCTAATTAAGTGTTACCATGGTCTTGTTGCCCTTTCCCAGCAATCAAATCCTATCTAAGGCACATGCCATTCACACTTAAAGATTCAATAAATATCAACACATCTTTTAGCCAAATATCCAGGTATAAAATATTTGAATCTTGGAAAAATTATATCCATGTTTCTACATGCTAAAATATCACTTAATATCCTTTGAACACAATTTTTCCATATTAATATTCTATGTGTACAGTACTGATAAGAAATATTTCAGCTGGCTTGGAAACCTATATCTGACAGGAGCAGACCCATTTAAGTATTCTTGCTAAGTTTTTTTTTGTCTCCACTGAACATCTATTGAAATTGAATATCTACTCTCCTTCTAATGATAAGTCTTATATATAAAGTCTTTAATTTATCCTCAAACTTTTATTTCCTTTGGTAGGTCTTCGATATCCATATACTGACCTATCTCTAAATGCTTAATAAGGAAACCAAATAATCTTACGGAAGGCAAGAAATATAAGACATTTATTCCACATAACATTTCAGGAAATTGGGCATAGAGCAGTATCAAGCTCTTGTACATGTACATCAGGCAGAGCTTCCGTTATTGGAAAACAGCTGCTTTAACAAGAATGATCATAGAGATATTTGCTATGCATGCACAACCATCATGCCTACTTGAGTATTTTCAAAATCCTGGACCTCACCTCCACAAACTTAAAGTAAAAAGAAGAGAATGTTCTCCTGCATAAATAGTATGGGCTCTTGCTTTGTTTGTGTTAATCACTATGATTCCTTTTATTATAATAGCCAAGAATTAAATTTAATTCTCATCCAAACTCCAGATCTCTTAATTCTTAATATAACCACCAAGTAAAAACTATAGCAAATGTCCTTTCACATTGTGATAGCCATTATTTTTAATATTATAATCCTTTGTATTGAAATTTTACATTGTTGGATATGTGTTATTTTATAGATGTTAAAATCTAATTAAAGGCATATACACTAGCACTTGCTTCCAAAAATATTTTAATTATACTATTCTATTCAGTATAAGAAGGCTCAACCATTTAAAAAAAAGCTTCAAAGATGGTTTTCAAAGTCATCTTTAAAATTTCTTACTAAAATCTCTAAGTATTGAATCACAGAATTTGGGGAGATATTTGTGAGAACTTGCTGGGATTAAGGGATGATTATCACTCAAATTAAGTGTACCTAGAAGTGTAACTGTCTAATTGGGAAAAGTTATGGCTTTGTAAAATGGTGCACTCTTTATGGAAAATGCTCTATGGGGTGTTAAATGTTCTGCGTTCACACAACACAACAAAGTGGAAATGGGAACAAATGAAGATAATGAGAGGAAGAAAGAAATTAGTCTTCAAGACAAAAATTAACGAAGCTCTTTTACAATATCCCTTGGACCACCGACCTCCACATGTGAATGGATGCCTAAAAACACTTCTGCTTTCCTCCACTGCGGCCCTTGCTGTCCACTCTGAGCCCACACCTTGGAAATCATATCGCCCGTCCTAATGAGTACCTGGAGAGACAAATCAAGTAATAAGCTTTTAAATATTTAGGCTTTAAACATGTGGGATTTTTAGGTTTTTTAATACCTGTATGCAGTCCCTGAGAGGAAAATCTGAGATGCTTTTTCATTAGATATCTTAGTTTTCTGCTGTGACCACAGAGCACTGTGCCCCAGGGGGGAAATCTCACAAGCTCTGTGCGGTGATGTGATAAAGGTGTTCATGAGTGTCTGTCAATGAAATCCTAGGTATCCAGGCACCATTTTATTAGGAATCTAAGTCTACTGGTTTTATGAAAAATGTGGCAGCAGCAGGTGATGTGTTATATATTAAATAATATATATATGACTGAAAGGAAAAGTATTAAATTACCTACTAGAACACTCTTGAAAATGACTTCTCTTCTTAATTGGTTTTCTCAGATAGTTATGTCATAATACAAGGCCATCAGAGCAGCACAGATGAGTGTTGTGTGTGGACACTGCCTACTCTGTATGAGCTCCTCGCTCCATGCTCTTAAAGTCAACAAAAGTCTGTTGGACTAGCTATAGTTTGTATTTTACTCTCCCCCAAACGCACGTGAGAACTGGGTTGATTCATAAGTGGCAATACTGGGAATGAATGAAAACCTTGAGAGTCATCCTAGCAGTATCTTTTAGGTCACTAAGTTTGTGACCTTAATGAAGATCATGGGACTCAGACTCATTTTCTCTTTCTGTTCTATTCAGGCTATAAAGGTTTCAGTCCACCATAACATCTTTCCATGATGTGTTGCCTTACCACAAGCCCCCAAAGCATTGAAGCTAGTCAGCAAACCACAGACTTCAAAGAACAACCCCAAATAAACCTTTCCTCCTTATCCATGAACTAAAGTCTTTGTTATAGTCATAGCATAGTACTGTTAAGGAGGACTTGGATTACTTTCATTAGACAATTACTACAATTATTGTGGCTCAGATTTTATAATGATGTAAAATAAGCCACCAAGAGTATAACTCACCAAACATTATGGTGAATATCTGTCATTCCAGCACTCAGGAGATTGAGGCAGGCAGATCACAAGTAGGAGGTCAGGGGAGACTATTAAAAAAGATTGAGATAACCATTGGCAATATAGGGAGGATCTATCTCAAAACAAAAGCAAAAACAAACATATGTATAAACACACACACAGACAAACACACAGAGACACACACACATACACACACACATACATACACATACACAGGCAAGGGGGGGCAGAGATCAATTAGGACATTAGGATCAGTGGTACAGTTCCTCTGTTAAAAAAAGTAAGATGTGTTGCTGGGCACATCTTTAATCCCAACACTTGGAAGACAGAGGCAGGTAGATTTCTGAGTTTGAGGCCAGCCTGATCTACAGAGTGAGTTCCAGGACAGCTAGGGCTACACAGAGAAACCCTGTCTCAAAAACAAACAAACAAACAAACAAACAAACAAAAAACAAAACAAAACAAACCCAAAAAATGTAGGATGTTTTATTTCATATACTATTTCTTTTTAAAATGTAATTTATAAAATTGACAAATATTTAGATCAAATTTGGGGTTTTAACTTTTAAAAAAGAAAGTAACAGGCTAGTGGGATGACTAAAAAGGTAAAAGTATTCATTTCACAAGAATGACAACCATATTTTGATTGCTGGACACCAGGACAGAATGAGGTAAGTCCTGAAAGTTCTCCTCAGATGTCTGCATATATGAACTTGTGTTCATACATCATACACATAAACAACAATAATAAATACAAACAGTGTAAATTAATGGTGCCATAGTTTACAGATTAGATTCACATAAATTTATTTTATACAACTAGCATTATCATAGTAAAATATTGCAAGAAAAAATGGAGTCAAATTCTTGATCTATGAATATCTAATTCTACACAGCAAAAAAAAATCATAATTGCTATTAAAATAAATCCATTTCTGAACCATGTTAAAAGAATATTTAGGGAAAACATCTTTGTATTAATGCCACATGAATGACAGGATCAACAAGTGACAACCTGTAAAGTGTTATACTAATAAAAACATACTTAATGTTACCATGTGTAATCATGAGCCATGAGCAAACAGAAGAGGCATACATATTGTTGTTTAATTATTTAGTTATTGGTTACTTTTAAATCTCTACCAAAAAATATACTAAGTTTGTAATGTTCATACTACTAATAGAAACACAAAGTAATTTATAAAGATTATTTTGACTAAAATAAAGTGTGTTCATACATGTAGGGACACATGCCTGTGGAATCCTGCCTTTTCAGTTCACCTTTGGTATTTTGAGACTGGGTCTCTCACCAAAACCCAAGCTGATGGATTTAACTAGGTTAACCAGTCAAGCCTAGACAGAGCTGCCCCCAACTCAATTCCTTGTGTTTCCATGGCATAGATTTTATCCACTGATATCAATACAGAGCAAATGCAATTATACCTTCATAATATTATTTAGGTAGTTTTATGTTATTAAACACATGCATGCATATATACATACAAATACAATTTCTTGGTTATGGTTTTTTGTTTTTTGTTGTTTTTTTTTGTTTTTTTGTTTTGTTTTGTTTTTGTTTTTGTTTTTGTTTTTGTGACAGGGTTTCTCTATATAGCCCTGGCCTATCCTGGAACTCACTCTGTAGACCAGGCTGGCCTTGAACTCAGAAATCCACCTGCCTCTGCCTCACAAGTGCTGGGATTAAAGGCGTGTGCCACCACTGCCCGGAACAAATACACTTTTATGATATAGCTCACTGGAAGATAATTCTCCCTTTTATTGTGATTTCCAGCTTAGTGTTTTGGTGGGGTTTCTGAGTGTGTGAATGAGTCGGACTCCAATTCTTGTGCCTTTCCTTGGAGTTTTTCTCCTTACATGGGAAATTGATGTGATAGTTTTTGTTTTATTCTCTTCTATTTTGTTGTTTTATACCTATAAAAGTTTATGCATTAATC
>JADRCD010213983.1:0-31605 GCA_019843815.1 Montemys delectorum
TCAGAGCTACCCAAGTACATGTTTCTTGGCCACCTATTTCTGTCCAGGAAAATGCCCTGGAGTGAGCAGGCTTCATTACGGTCTTGGCAAAACACCAGCATGCACCAGCTGCATGGGGGAATGCTCAGCCCCCTGCCTGCAGAAGAGGAATAGAAGTCCTCAGTCTTCCTCTATGGGTTTTCATTAACTCTCTTCTAATCTATAGCATTAATTCTTGAACTTCAGGGAAAACAAAGTTCTTTAATCCGAAAATCTTAAAGGCAAACATCTTTCTTTTCAAATCTACTTCTGGAATCTGTGGTCTTTGAAAGTAACATTCACAGCAGATTTAAAAATATCCACTCTTTGCACAGGACAAGCCAATAGTGCAACTTTCCATCTATTTACCTGTTATCTGAATACACTAAATTGGCTAGGGGGACCAGCATGGGGGGCAGGGTGGGAATCTGTTACTTCAGTTAGATTTACAGGGACTCCTTGTAAACAGGGTGCTAAAAAGTGTGTTGGATTTTTTTTAACCTTTTGTGACACACAACAGAGCTGTGAAATCAGTGAATTAAATAGTTCCAGTCCCCTGGGCATACATGAGCAATGGCATAAAATAGGCAGCACCCATTAGAACATTACTGTTACGGAGCAGATGGACAGCTTCAGGTTCAGTCCTTTGTCCTTACTTCAGAATGGGGCCGGACTGGGAAACGACTGTAAATTTTCTCAAAAGGGATGAATAGGAAAGCTGTTAACTTTTTTCTTATTTAAAAAAAAAAAAAGAAAGAAAGAAACCTGGAAAAAGTCCAAATTACACATTTTGCAGCTCTGGCTGCAGTTCTTCAGCGTTGCTGCAAACATCTGTAGGTGGCTAAGCACTCCCCACCTCCTTTCCCAAAATGGAATAGCTCATTCCCGGCATGCTGTCCAATGCCCGCAAAGACATATGTTTACCAAACCAGTCCACGACCATATGTGTGCCGCAGTTTCTCCACAGCATACTGCTCGTGAGTTGATTGGCTTAAAACACGCGATGCAGAGTAGAGATGCAAGCAGGATCGGAGATGAGAAGAAAGGAAAATGTAGGAGCAATAAAAAAAGAGGAGAAAGTAGGAGAGAATTATTTTTCATTATACTTCTCAAGTGTGCTTCCTTTGCAGTAAATGTTGACAAGAAAATTCCCAGTCATATCATAGCAGTTTTCCTACAATGAGGAAAATCCAAGTACAAATTAGATGAGCCACATCTTTGAGATGTTTGGATTTCTAATCATCTTGAAGCTTATTCATATGATAAATGACATGTTTATCTAATGAAACAAACCATTTGAGTTTTAACGTTAAACTCAGATTTAGGAAGTTTAGTACATTTTGAAATTTTTCAATATAGAACCTCAAATGCAACAAGAGCTAAGAAATAATTCTATCCATCAAAGGGGGAAAATCAAAACTTTTTATATAGTTCTTCAGAACTATTTAAACAGGTGATCCTTTATAATAATAAAAACACATTTTAGCAAAGATGAATTTCTGTATAATATTTTATTCAAAAGTTTCTGTTCTGTACATTTAATTAAATATTTAAATAAAACATAAATAAGACAAATTATTGGTCATGCATGCCTTATAAGTATTAATATGCAAAGATTAATAAACTGGAATGTATGTTTTATTTTAAAAGGACCTTATTAATGAAAAATAAGGTATGTCCAAAAAGTAAAGAACATGATATAATTATCTAATATGAAGCTAGTATGTTTAGTGAGTATTTATATTACAAAAATATGTGAGAACTTACCAAGTTTCATCTCTTCTCCTTTTTCTAACATTCAGAGCTATTTATAGTCAGTTTATAGATTTAGGCAAAGCTTCGAAATATCTAGAATGTATCCTATGTATCTACAAATTATCCTATGAATAGATGCCTATACTTAATAAATTTTAACTTCTTCCTTTTAATTTCATACATCAGTTACAAAAATAAAAGGGAAATATCTACTACTGTTCTAGTATGTTGTAATGTTGTCATGGATACAAGCAGGGTGCATCTCTTCTACCGATAAGGAAGTAAAAAAGCATTTGGTAGAACATGTTAACCTGTAGTGTTGATGGCTTCGGAGAACCAAAGCAAATAGTTTGTGGGTTTAAAATAATTCACATTCTCAGAAAAAAAAAAAAGAAAGAAAGAAAGCTAGACATGCAGATGTCTTTTGCATGTGTCTAACTCTTTGAAGATATTTAAAACTATAATTTCTGACCTCCCCTACCTTCCTACTGTGTAACAGTTGCTATATTGTTAATAGATGCTGCGGTTTGGATGATCCATTCCTCATTTGTGATGCTAGTAGTACTCCACAAGGGTCTACAGACAGACAGTGGGGCAGAAGCCTTTGACCTCTATATAGGTATTTCAGTGGGTATTTGGTGGGTCACTTTCCATGTCACAGCATTAAATTGTTTTTTTCTTGTCATTTTGCTTTGTTTTATCTCCCCCTCCCCCACTAACTTCCTTTTTTCTGCTTTCAATGCCAATTCTAATCTACATTCCTGGAGGGAAAAAGTTTTTATTTCATTGAAGTGAAAATAGGTTTATTTAATAACAGCAAATCAACGTCTTATGATGATAAAGGGATAGTGATTAAAACCTTTATCTGGGCATTTCAAGGCAGAAAAAAACAGAAGACTCTTTCAGACTGGACTGCAAATCTATGCAGTTTTAAAGGAATAAATGTCTGTTTCCCAGTGCATTTACCAACTCCTAGTAAGACAGCAAGAGGAAAGATTTTTATAGGCCCAGTGATGTCCATGGAGGGGGATATTTTGTTGGGATGAATCTATGAGAAAACATGTACACATTCTCACTGGGGACGTTTCTCCTTCACAGGCACACAAGAAGGTCTCAAAGCAACTTAGTTTACACATATAGGTTGTTCTTTATCCCTCAAAAATATATTGATGGATGTAAACTCTGTTTAAGATAGTATATAAATTCAGATAAAAAAGGGAAATTATTATATAACAGCATAGAATCGTAACCTATTGGATTAAAACAGTATGAAGTTTGTGCTACTTTTCATGATCTTTCTCTAAATCTTCCAGAATAGAACAAATAGTCTGGAATATTAGAGATGAGAAGTAAGGTTACAACCCTGACAAAGGCAAAGACTTACTTGGAGTACAGATCTAAGTCAAAAAGATTTCACAACAAATTTGGATCTGTGAAGAAACTGAGTGCCAAAATGCAGACTGTTGGCTAGCAATCACAAATGGGGTTTTCTCAGCTGAATCTCAAAAAGATGCTGGACCTAGGCGTATCTGAGAACTACTGCAGGCCCTTGTCGGGACTGTCTGTTTCTAATCTCCAGATACATGTTTCCCACTTTCTCAACTATTTTAACAATTGTAAGGAAGCGGGGCTCTAAAATTCGAATTCAGTATACAGAGAGTTAATTTAAATTTGATAACAAACGGCTCTGCTTCGGAAATGAATGCAGCCTGGCAACTTCAACAGGGAACCCTTCAGAGGGCCTCAATTATGTATGCAGCTTCTTTGAGAAATAGTTTCACACATCTGACCCAAGGACCACTATGTTGCTGCCATGAAATAAAACTGTACATCTGCATTGTTTCATTTCTGGACCCTCTACACACTGCCAGACTCGAGAACTCCCTCACTCTGCGCATGCATGTACACATGCTCACACACAAACCCCTTTATTATTGTTCTGCTTCTATTTTTCAAGTACACTGAATGTATCGATATAATTGCTACATACATAATGGCTCCTGATTACTTTTATTTGCTATTAAAAAAAGTCTGATTTTAACTGACAGACTGTTCTGGTCAAAATCAGAAAAACTAACAGAGAAGGAAAGGGTTAACCAACCCACACTATTTCAATTTTTTTCAAAATGGCTGCTTTGTCTGTGTGCATACACCAATAGCAAATGCCCTTCTGTTATTGTACAGCCAATTTGATGTGTCAAGTATTCATATGCTAATAATGGTACAGTTTCTCACTTTTTCACAGATAAATGGTAAAGATTGTTACAGACAGTGAAACACAAGAATAAACAGCTTTTATTTCAGGCACGATAAATTACTTTCCATTCAAATCACAAGCCATGCACGCTGCTGACCATCTTGTCTCCATTCACTGCTCGTTTGCCTTCTGGGTGTGTTTCTTTAGAATAGTTTGAAAATATTTAACAGATATGGACAGAGTTGTTGCTAATGACTTGATTGCATTAATGTGCTTTCTAGCCATTTCATCGTTCAAAGTTCATTTTTGTATTCTGTTATTACAGTGAGAGAAAGTTTGATGGGGATTCTGACACTGTTTCCCTAACATGATACAATCAAATCTTTTTAAAGCTGGGCAATGACAATATTTGAAGAAGAGATGTGTTCCTTTAGGTTAGCAGAGATGTCATTTAGTAAATAGTATAACTTAAAAAGAGACACTTGAATGAAATGTCAAGTTGGGTCAGAACAAACTAGAATCAATTCCATTTCCCAGATATAAATCTGTCTTGAAGGAGTGAGTTTGTTAAATACATATGACTAAAACATACACTTATTGTTGATATAGAAAAATTACATTAAAGGTGAGGGTAGGCGTGGAGAAAGGAAGTAGCAAAAAGAGAATCATTTCCTAGCTTTTAAACAAATATTTCTAAAACACACTTATGACCATACATCCATTGAAATTCCAAGTCAAAAGAAATACTTCTGATTTCTTTTTCACCAATTTGCTTACGAACCCAGGTTGTAATATGTTAAAATTTGAAACACCTTTTAAAGCTGATGGTACATTCTCCAGGTATTTCTTAAATATTATTATGACTGTACTTTATTATGACTGTGTCTTTTCTCTGATCTTTGTATGTGACCACTTTGATTTCATGTTTGAGCCTCTGTAATTGTTACCATTGCTTGGTTTAATTGCTTGTTTAATGAGAAAGCACACAAAATTAAATAAATAAACATCTAGAAAAGTAACTCAGTTCATTGATAGCCTGAAGATTACAGCTTTTAAAAGTAGATCATATAAAGGCTTTCTTTCTAATTGCTTAAAATTAAGTACAGAAGGTAGAGGATGGAAAGAGCATAGGATTAAGTTACATTCTTAGAACACGCAATTTCAGTCATGTAGATGTCTACCTTGAGACATTATAGATTCTAAAGTTAATTATGACGTCAGGTCAGTGAGATTACAGCCTCTAATTGTCAACAGAAGATGAAGTTTTACACAATCTCACCAGAAAAAGACTGTCTTTAAAAAACAATCTTCAGTTCTTTTCTCTGACTTCCAAAATATTGGGAATTCTTATCATATCATATCAGTAAAGAATAATCAATTAAATTAGTCATTAATTTTATGTTAAAGTTAATCAAGAGATTTTTTCCACCAGAAAGCTCTATAGATAATCTGATAAAAGTTCCCCTCTTTCCCCTTATAACACCATTGTTAAGCCTACAAATAAATGAAACCAGTGGCAAGTACGAGTTTCAACCTGCCATTTACATACACATACCAGGTCGCATGAAGACTAGATATGAAATACTAACATTTTACTTCATCAGATGCTCATCAAAAAATGACTGTGTGTCAATTACTCAAGGATGAAATAAAGTAGGACACCAGCAACTAGCTCATGAGTTAATTTAAAATACAGTCTATGCCTCACATCCCACAATACTGTGATTGTGTTAGTAATGTGTTTTTAATTCACTATAATGATTAAATGGATAGTGTTCTGCCAATTTTTTATTTCCTTTACCTATGTAGTCTCCCTTTAACTGAGTAGATACAAGTAGGCCTTCTCAGACCTGGATTATTATCATTATTTATTATTATTATTATTATTATTATTATTACTATTACTATTACTATTATTGCTTTAAATTCCCATCTTTAATGTAGTCATCACTACTGTCACAAGCCTGGGAATACACTCAGGGCTTTACTTTCCCTGCCTATATTGCTCTCATTTCTATCATTTCCTCATCAGTGCTTTGGGATCTGGCCCTTTAAGAGCAGAGTTTTTAAACAGTGCACACACAGGCATACACTGGACATGCTAGTTCTGTATAGAATGTGTCAGCTGCACATGGTGTTTGATCACCCATTAACACGAGGCCAATGGTTCTGTTAAGGAAGTGGCATTACTTCCCCCAAAGACAGACAACCTTTAACTGAGGTGTCCATAAGAAAAATGGTGAAGTAACAGCACGGAGGACCAAGGCACCACATGCCTAAGGAGTGAAGAGAAATACTTGCTTTTTGTTTTGTTTTGTTTTGTTTTGTTCGGTGTTTTTTTTTTTTTTCAAGACAGGGTTTCTCTGTATAGCCCTGGCTGTCCTGGAACTCACTCTGTAGACCAGGCTGGCCTCCAACTTAGAAATCTGCCTGCCTCTGCCTCCCAAGTGCTGGGATTAAAGGCGTGCACCACCACTGTCTGGCCAAAACTTGCTTTTTAACACAAACAAGATATATGAAATTTATGATGATTGGCTAATTTAGAGGTAACAATTGCCTTTTTCAAGGAGATGAGTACCCTCATTGATTGGTTGTGCAATGCAGAGTGGCCATTTCTGCAACCTTATATACACAAACACAACAATGATGTGCTCAGCAAGTTGTATTCTATATTTCTGCATATACATACATACAACAATCAAAGGAAAAGAATTGCCTTCTTTTCAAGAATTATGAGACTTATGTGTTTTGAGTTTTTAAGATAAAGATGATCAACTGTTCTGATCCACTTCTATTTTCTACCAAAAGATCTATGCCAGTTATTTAAATGGACACACACTATACAGAAAGAGTGGGCAAAACTTGTGCTACTGTTAAGTCTACACCAGGATGCTCAGATGCATCATGAAAATGATGTTCAAGAACTGAAGGTGTTCTGTCTTCAGTTGCCTGCATCTGCACAGCTTCAGGCCAGTGAAAGCCTGTGAGATATGTATTACTTTTTCTTGCAGTGTTTGATGGCAGTTTGGTATAAATGATACACTACAAAAATACTATCTGTTCTTATGTGACCTAAGAAACACATTTTTAGGTTAATCTTCAAATGTAGTACTGTTGTAGATCATGGTTACAAAGGAGAGCTTAGGCTGCTAGTACATATACAAAGTTTCAGAGACTTGGGGCATTTATCAAAATAAATCATTTCAGGAAAACTTACCTATAATTAAATATCTGAATATTTTATTTGTTTTTGATTTTTTAAATAATTATTTTTTTCTACTTACTTAGCAACCCACTCACTGCCCCACTCCCTGTCACACTCTCCAAAAATCCTTCCCAAAATCCCTCCCTCCCCTTCGCCTCTGTACTTCCTTGGGACATCAAATGTCTGTAAGGCTAGGCACATCCTCTCCCACTGAGGCTGCAGAAGGCAGCCCAGCTAGAAGAGTATAGCCCATGCACAAGCAACAGCTTTTGAAATGGCCCTACCAGTTGTTTGAGATCCACATGAAGTTGTTTGAGATGGCAGCTTGTGAGCTGCCATCTGCTACGTATGTGCAAGGAGGCCTAGGTTCAGTCTGTGTACACTCTTTGGTTTGTAGTTCAGTTTCTGAGAGACTCAAGGGTCCAGGTTAGTTGACTCTGTTGGTCTCCTTATGGAGTTTCTATCCCCTTCAGGGGCTGCAATCCTTCCTCCTATTCTTCCATAAAAGGACCCAAGCTCCATCCACTATTTGGCGATGGGTGTTTGCATCTGTCTGGGTCAACTACTGGGTGGAGCCTCTCCGAAGTATCTCTCTATACATACATACATACATACATACATACACACATACATAATACATACATTCATACAGACACACACACACACACACACACACACACACACACACAAGATTTCAAGGCCTGTCATTTAGCACTGGATAACCAGTTGATAAGTACTTACTTTATCCTGGGCAAGACTAACTCTCCCTCTCTCAATAGTCACTAGTTGCCCACATGTCTCTGCATGCGGGTGGGAACCTGTGAGTTATCCCCACCCACATTAGCATATCTTTCACTGTTGTCATTGTTCAAGTCATTTTTAGGGAATCATAGTGTTAAAATATCTGTCTCATCTCTAGGAGACACAATCTCACAGCAAACTTTCTTCCCCCCTCTTCCAAACTATGGCCAGAGTCTTAGGTGTGGATTGTGTTGTAGCTGTGTTGACTGGTGCTGGACACTCCAGGATCAATTGTTCTCTGCATTCTGAGAAGTTATGGTTTTCAGTGATGATGTCCATCTGTGAAAAAGAAGTTTCTTTGATGATATGTGAGAGCTACACTTATCAGGATGGGCCCACCATGTGGTGTGCATGTTTAAACAAGAAATTATTTTTAAATCATTTCAGGAAAACTTACCTATAATTAAATATCTGAATATTTTATTTGTTTTTGATTTTTTAAATAATTATTTTTTTCTACTTACTTAGCAACTCACTCACTACCCCACTCCCTGTCACATTCTCCAAAATTCCTTTCCAAAATCCCTCCCTCCCCTTTGCCTCTGTACTTTTTTATGTTTACCTAGAAATGGATTTAATCTAACTTTTCCCTCATAGGATATTACTGGATGTTATTTAATTGTAGGGGTAAGTATAAATCATGTCTCAAGTAAATGAAATCAGTAAGACATTTAGTTTCTTGAACATGAACTGTGAGGAAAACAGTACCAGGATGGTGAAATACTCGTGTTACATGGTAAGATTTAAGCCATGATATGAATAAAGGGAAAAGCAAGTCATTACTCATGAAATATATGTTAAGACTAAGTTCTCTATAAAGGGTTCACTCAATTGTTCTCTTCATTTGTAGAGTTCAATCTTGGATGACTGCATCCAAACTGAGCTTCCAATGGTCTGATTATCATTAAACCTGGGGAATGTAACAAGTGAATGAACCTATCTCTCAAGATGTTGGATTTACATTTTATTTAGTTTTAAAACAGCAAAATTTGTCTCTTGGAGACATAGAGGAAGGAATCTAGGCTCCTACTGCCATTACATTTAATAATATAAGAGTTGATCTTTTAGGTGATTTGGATTGTAATGTAAAAGTCACACACTCCTTTTTTATTCAGCCCATGAGTGCTGTGAGTCAACAAGAAGCTTAGCTGCGAAGAAGAGCAGGGCTAATGAAAGGAGAGCACAGGACTTCTCTGATTGCTCCCACGTTGATGCATCACCCTAGATAGCTCATTAGGCTCCTCAGAAGAATACAAAGAGTCTTTTCAGTAAAACTTCCTTGTTCCAAGAGTGTATTTATAACCTCTTTCCTAAGCTGGATAAGAATGCTTTCTCCATGGAGTTTGAAAGAAACAACCTGTAGTCATTTGTGTGGAAATGTTGCTAAACATATTGTAACCCCAAAGACATCTTCATTCAATGCAACAACAGGGACAAGTATAGAAGAAAAGGGGTTTCCCAAAGATATCATTCCTATTTAGTATGTTAGCACCTTTGTAATGTATCGACACAGAATACTGTGGGAATAGTCTAGAGAATTGTCCCCCCATTTACAACATAAATAAATAGAATCTAAAGAAATAGAAGCCTTGACACAAAATAATGAAAGATGAATAAATAAATAAATAAATAAATAAATAAGAAACAAAGAGGGAAAGAAAACAGAAAAAAGATAAGAAAGAAAAACAAAGTGAGTTGTGTGTGTCTAATGAGCAGCCTCCTAACTAAGCAATAATCGCCACTTTGCCCACAATACTATTGAAGGGGAAAGTCATCAGCAGAATTTGGGTACAGAACATGGAAGTGTGAATATACAAGGTAGAACATCTCTCCCTGCCTTGTATGAAAGGCAACATTCAGTGACATGAAGTACATTCATTTGTGTCTTGGGTGTGTTGTTTATCTTTTAAGTGTGAAAACAAAAGGCTTTGAGGTTAGGCTCCCCTGGCAGAAAACAGCATGTCTAAAGGAACATGAGCCAAAAAGCTTTCCTGAAAGTTTAATACTGTGCTCAGTTGACAGTAACTTGGATATAGTAGTCATTATTAGAGAGATTTTCTAGAGGATTGTGGGGAAAGTTTAGCAACTTGGTGGCTACCAGCTGAGATTTCTCCAGAGGTTTCCCATCTAAAGTGAAAGCCTCAAAGTCTTTGCATTTAAGTGGAGATTGGTGTGACTTCCCAATATCAAACGCTGTGCCAATCCATTCTTGTTTCCTTATTGTTGAAGCCACATGAAAACATAGTTAGTGAGAGGGAGGGAGACTTGCGGTGAAGATGGGAAATGCAGACACACAAGTTACAAACTGACTTTTGATTGAAAACATCTCACAAATACTATTGTTAATAATAATAATTGAGTTACATAGTTGTTCTCATTTTCCGATGAGCTTCAAGTTCATTGAACGAAAGAAAAAGTGTTGCTTGGCCAACAGGCTACTGCTGGGACTCCCTTGGCTACCTTCAGAAAAAGACGTTCTCAAGCCAATGGCTGTTTATCTTAGCAACTGACACATCATTGCCTATTTGTTATCACTTACCTAGCCATCTTCTTACCAACCCAGCACATACCTACTCTTAAAGCAATGACAGAGTCAAATATTTATGCATTATTTTGTAACATAAATTATACCACAATTAGTAAAAAGAGGTCAATGAAGACTCTCAATTTAACTATTTCCATTTTTGGTTTAAGGTAAAAATTGTCATTTTTTTCATATTAATAAAAAGATGAATTAATCCTTAAATTATATCTCTGTCGTAATGTATGGCATGTGGGCTGTCCCACAGGAAGAATTGGCATGGAGCAGGAGAGGTTGAGCATGTACAAACCGAAGAAATCTTAATAATTGAGATCAAAACCTCATCCTGAGACTGGCAAGGGTAGGGCTAACTCCTTCCCTGTTTCTGTGCCTGTCTCAGAGTCTATAACCAAGAGACCTCCAACCAGGTGGTCACAGATGGTCAGTCCAGTAACCTAGCATCTGGAATGCTTCTACATGCCAGTGAGGTATCTCAGTAGCCTTAACCTTCAGCCATTGACCTTCTCCCTCACTGGATAGTCACATACTCTTCCTTAAAAACTGTATCACTCTTGATTCACCCCAAATAAAGCATATGCATTCAACACCCCTCAGGGAAATACAAATAAGCTAGGATCATCTCCGAGAGCTGCTTCATTAAATATCATTGGGGAAAGCCTTTCCCTAAAAGGGCCATAATTCTAAGATCCTCAAAGAAATCCCATCCCAATTGCCTGAACACTTGTGTCTTCTTCAAGCCAGGATACCAGCAGCATCTGAACACCCCAAAAGGATAGACAGTGCAGCACTACACCTGAACAATAGGAACATTGGAATAATAAAGTAAACATAATACATATGAACCTATATATGGTTATAGTTACAAAGACAAATATGTACATATAGAAACATAGAGAAAAATACATATATACTAGATATCAATAGAGTATTTGATAGTTATGGACAAACATTAATTATATATTGTACAACTATCTGCTTATCTACATATACAGTTATGTAAAATATATAGGTCTACACATCATTAATGTATATCTAAATATAGGTGTTTTGTGTTGTACATTGTGCTAAATATAATTCCACCTTGTATTTTTATATGTAAACTTTAAACTACTGAATATTCTGCTTTAACTATGTAGTTTAAAGTCTTTTTAAAGTGAAGATAACCAGGAACATAGGAAGAATGAACATCAACAAATATTAACTATTTCTATTACAAAATAAATACCTACAGAGTTCATAAATTTTTTATTTGTTGCTACTTTGTTCACATGTTTGTGTGAGTATTGCTAAGAAAGCCTCTTATGATTAATGCCTCTATCAGGAAGCTGATGACTTTGTACTTTTCAACTTGTCTATGAGACAGTCAGTTCTGTGATCTCCCTCAGCCCCCAAGTGCTTCCATGACAAGTGTGCCTGCCATAGCCAGCAAGGCCTGTGAATTTAAAAGCTTAGATTTTGAGGCTGGCATAGTGGCTCAGTGGTTAAGAGCATTTCCTGCACTTCTGGAAAATCTAGGTTTGGTTGACGGCATCTACATGGCAGCTCAAAACCTCCATTCAAGGAATCCAACACCTTCTCTGGCCTCCACAGGCACTGAGTGCATGTGGTGCACATGTCCAAATGTAGGTGAAACACTCATTTACTTTTTTAAGGCTTACTATCTTAAAGGAATAACAGATTTGAGAGACTACAAATAAATGTACCTCGGAACATTTTTATAGTTTGGTGGCAAAAACATTACATTATGGACATTATATTACTTTATAGACATCTGAAAGAGGAACACTCTGTCTCAGAAAAGTAACTTTCTCACTGACCAAAGAATTTATACTTAAGGAGGTACTAAGAATAAGGAGAGCTACTAGAGATGACCATGGAAGCTAGATAAATGGAAGGTCTAAATAGTGCAGCAAGGAGCAAGGAGCTCATACTGCTTCTGTCGTCCCTCTAACAAGCAGCATTGTATCTCCATTCATACCTTTCTAGAGTAGACATGGTCAGGGGCCAGATAAGTAAGATCTAGGGGACAGATGGACAGACATAAATCCAGAGTCTCTTATGGTAAATAATGAACAATCCTAATCCCTTGAAAAATTGATAGTGACTCAGAATACATAAAAGCTCTTACACAGATAGCTATCTCAATACCTATTTTGCTATAAATTAGTTCTAGAATCAAAAAACATTTTAATTGCCTAGTGCACAATCATTTTTAGATATGTCCATATTTGGGGTGATTTTATATCTACTCATAAAATTTTTAAAACTGATTACAAACCAATTGATTAGAATACCAAAAAAAAAAAAAAGTCTCTCTGAGACTGGGAGCACAAATACTTTGAAAGTGACTTTCTATCAATAATATATTGACATAGACAAAGCATTCTAACGTGCAAGGCCCTCTATGTAAAAGAGCTTTCCTGTAGGCATTTCATTTAGAGACAGCATTGTTAACAATGTTGACATTTAAGTGGCCATAGCCAAAGTTATCCAAAGAACATTTCAGTACAATAAATGTGAAATCTACAACTTTCCCTGTGTTTAGCATAACACGATCTAAGTGTGACAGTTGACAGTGTGAAGATTGAAACAACTTTTATAAGTGGAAAGTTTACTTACTACTTTAAATCAAGGAATGATGGAAATACGGTAGAGACAAAGGCACGTGGACTCTACACCAATGGTCACAACATAAGCCCACACTCCCTCAGGTAACACAGTATTTTTATGTCTAAGTTAACCCAGTTTATTCACCCTTTTCCAAAAAAATGAAAAGCCAATTCACTCTCCTTTTCTTTCTGGCATCCTTTCGTACCAGTCGATGTGCTGACAACACAATTGGCTTTTTTTTTTTTCACAGTATCTCCTTGCACAGCCTTCTAACCAGGATAGCAGTTATACGGTTTAGATTATAGCTACATTCAAACTACTGATACCCATCTGAGAAGTTAGTCTATCTCTTTAAACCCCATTCAACTCGGAGAACCAGTGATCAGCTGATCTCCCAGGACTTGCTAAGTTGGTGGCTCTTTTGCTGAAACACTTGCCTATCACTACAATCTAAAGAACAGCGAGTCCAGCAGACAATTGACATTCCACTTCTTACCATCAATGCCTGATTACATATGTTGTACATTTTCCTCTGAAAAAGGTTGGCCATTTCCAGTCTCCTCTCCATGGGGCACAGTTCTCTTCTTTGTCCTTCTTCTTGCCCTCCAATCTCTCTGGAGTATCAGGTCCCAGTGTCCTCTTGCTAATTTTCCATTTTACTTCATACCCAAGCCTTGTCAGAGCAGAAAGCATGCAACTCACAGAATATTTCACCCAGGGATGACACACACAGGATTAATCACTATTATCAATCTGACTCTTCATGTTACACAAAACCAGTTTACGTTGTCTGCTTAGTTATTCAAAACCAGTTTACATTGTTTGTTTGTTTAAAAAAAAACAGTGATATTCAGGAAATCCACTAACTAACTGATGTATCTATCATAGGGTAATTCTTACTGATTAAAGAAAGCTTGTAGAACAATGTTAATAGCCTTTTCTTTATGACATAATTACGAACAATTAGTGATGAGACACAGATTTAATACTTCTAGTACTTTTAATAATAATTTATATAACTACTTGCAGATTTTTTCTCTTATATGCTCTGAAAATGTCATCAATTTTATTAACGTATTCTTTGACTATTTCATACATGTATCTAGTACTTTCCGATCTCAGTCAATACCACATCCTCTCTTATCTTTCTCCCATCCCCTACTAGCTCTTCCCTCTACTGCCATCAGTTCCCATGATGGATCTGGGCCCTGTAAACCCCTCTCTATCTATAACTAAATGTTAATTATGCTTGTATTCTGTGGCCTATGTGAACAACTTTAGCTGTGGTGAGTTGGTGACTGCAATGGCCATGTAATGTCCTTCACATCTAACCTTTCTAATAATTTAGATCTTGTATTTTCTCAGTCCTCTCTTCTTTGATGTTTCCTGAGCTTTGGTAGGGATGATACGGGTGCCCCGTTTTAGGCTTAGCATTCAACAGTAATAACTTGTTCTTAGTAGTTTGACTAGCCATTGGTTTCACTATCAGATTTTCATATGTTTGTTTGTTTGTGCTGTGACAGGTTCCCACAAAGTAGCCCTGGCTGGCCTGAAACTCAGTCCATGGACCAGATTTGCTTCCAACTCATAGAGATCTGGCTGCCTCTGCCTACTGAATTTGGAGTTAAATGTTTGCTTCACTATATCCAGGCTTAGTACATTACATTTTAGTTTAAATATTATTTTAGGTTATGGTCATTTGCCTGCATGTATATCTGTTTGTGCACCATGTGTTTGCCTTGTTCCCATAGAGGACAGAAAAGAACATTTGATCTGCTGATACTAGAATTACAGACAGTTGTTAGTCACCAAGTTGATGTGGGAAATCAAACATAGATCCTTTCAAATGGCACCCATCAGTCTTAACCATTGAACAATCTCTTAAGTTCCCCTAGCAAATATTCTTAAAAGTTATTTTAGCTTTGTGGTGTTGGCACAGACCTTTAATCCCAGCACTTGGGAAATAGAGGCAGGTGGATCTCTGAGTGTGAAGCCAGCCTGGTTTACAAAGAAAGTTCCAGGACACCCAGGGCTACCATGACATTAAATAATAATAAAAACTATTTTAAAATATATTCTCTAAATGGGTTTTTATCATGGTGTTTTAGGATATGCAATGTACCCAGACATAAATTCACACATCTGTGGACACCTGACCTTTGATAAACAAGCAAGAAATATACAACTGAAAAAAAATGAACATTTCTTAAACAAATGGTGCTGGTCTAACTAGATGTCAGTATGTAGAAAATGCAAATAGATCTCTATCTATCACCCAGCACAAGACTCAAGTTCAAGTGCATCAAAGACTGAACTTGATAGAAGAGAAAGTGGAGAATAACCTTGAGCACATTGGCACTGGAAACAACTTCCTGAACAGAACACCAAAATTTCAGACACAAAGCCCTACAATTAGTAAGTAGGACTTCATGAAACTGACAAGGCAAAGGACAGTGTCGATAGGACAATATGACAGCATTCGACACATCTGACAGAGAGCTAATATCCAAAATATATAAAGACCCCAAGAAACTAGACATCAACAAATGTAACAATCTAATTTAAATATGAGGCACACGTCTTAACAGAGAATTTTCAAAGGAGAAATCTTAAATGGCTGGGAAACTCTTCAAGAAATTTTCAACATCTTTATCAACCAAGGAAATGCAAATCAAAACAATTTTGAGATTCAATCTTACACCTGTCAGAAGGGTTAAGATCAGTAACACAAGTGACAGCTCATGCTGGTGAGGATGTGGAGCAAGGGAAGCACTCCTCCATTGCTGGTGGGAGTGCAAACTTGTACAGCAACTATGGAAATCAATATTGTGGTTCCTCAGAAAATCAGGAAATGATCTACCTAAAGACCCAGACATACCAAAAGCTACCCAGTGATAACTCCTGGATATATATCTAAAGGACCGTCCATCCTACCACAAGGATACTTGCTCCACTATGTTCAAAATAGCTTTATTCATAATAGCCAGAAAGTGGAAACAACCTAGATATCCACCCAACCAAAATCTAATTCTTGAAAATGTTGTACATCTACACAATGGAGTACTATCCTGCTGTTAAAAAAATGACATCATGAAATTTGTTGACTAAAGGATGGAAGAAGAAAGAATCATGCTGAGTGAGGTAATTCAGACCCAGAAAGACAAATGTGGTATGTATTCACTAATAAGTGTATATTAGCTGTAAAGTAAATGACAATCATGTCATATAATCCACAGACCTAGAGAGGCTAAGTAACCAGGAGGACTTAAGGGGATCGGCACAAGGATCTTCCTGGGAAGGTAAAATAAAATAGTTATACCAGGGGAACTGAGTGGAGAGTGGAAATGAGAACAGGAGGGATCATGTAGTAAGGTGGCAGGAAAGAATACCAACAGAGACAATTGGAATTGGGCAGCATTTCCAGAGCAAGAGAGAAATCTAATGCAATGGAAACTTCCTGAATATAGGCAAGTGACACTAGAGAAGACACCTAGTAATGGGGAACACTGATCCTGAACTGGATATCATCTGTCACCAGGCAAGCCTCAAGTGAAGGATTTGGGACACCACCCCAGCCATAAAATCACCAAGTCTACAGTTGATCCTGCCTGCAGAGTATGCTGAGATTGATGCCTAGCATCATCCAGTAACTGATGGGAGCACATATAGTCTCATTGGCAAACATTAGGCTGATCTTGGGGAGCTCTGAGGAGGAGGAAGAATTGGAGGAGCCATAGCATCAAGAACACTACAAAAACCATGACCCACAGAATCAACTGACTGGAACTCAAGTGGGCTCACAGTGATCAGGGACCCCGTGTGTCTCTAGCTTATGTCCTTTGTATATATGTTATGGTTGTGTAGCTTGATGTTCTTGTATGAATACTAATCGTCAGAGCTAGGGTTGTCGCTGACTTTTTTACCTACTTGTGGGACATGTTTCCTCCTATTGGGTTGCCTTGTCCAACCTTGATGTGATGGTAAGTGTCTGGTCTTATTGTAGCTTGTTATGCTGTGTTAGACTGATGTATTAGAGATGTGCTCTTTTCTGAGGGAAGGTGGAAGGGGGTGGATCTGGGGGAAAGGAAAGGGAGGGAGAGACTGGGAATAGAAGAGAGAGGGAAAACTACATTTAGGATGTAATACCTGAGAAGAATAAATAAAAAGGAAAAAAGGGGTAAGCAATAGTTGGACATTATAAAAGGAACTATGTATAAAAATAATACACCTGCTGCCAGTACATTCAATCCCACCCTGTATAGTCCTTGATTGGTGGTTGGGTCCCTGGGAGCTCTGAGGGTACTAGTTAGTAATTGTCCATCCTAAGGGGCTGCAAACCCTTCAGCTCCATAGAACCTTTCCCTAACTCCTTCATTGGGGACAGTGTACTCAGTTCAATGAATGGTTGTGAGCCTCTACATCTGTATTAGTCAGGTATTGTCAGAGCCTCTTAGGAGATAGTTATATGCTTGTCCTTCCTTCAGTCTCTGCTCCATAGTTAATCTCTGCCACTCCTTCTGTGGGTGTTTGATTCCCCTTTTTAAGAAGGAATGAAATGTCCACCTTTTAGTCTTCCTTCTTCTTAAGTTTCTTGTGGTTTGTGGGTCGTTCTTCCTGTATTCCAAACTTCTGGGCTAATAACCACTTATCAGAGAATGCATACCATGTGTGGTCTTTTGTGATTGGGTTACCTCACTCAGGATGATACTCTCCAGATCTGATTGAATGTACTGGCAGCAGGTGTATAGTAGAGGATTGCAAATTCGATCATCAATAGGAGGAAAGGACCTCGGCCTTGTGAAGGTTTTTGCCCCAGTGTAGGGGAATGCCAGGGCCAATAAGTGGGAGAGGGTGGGGTGACAGGCATGGGGAAGGGGGAGGCAAAAGGGGTTTGTTCTTGTTGTTTTTGTTTGTTTGTTTCGGAGGGGAACCTGGGAAAGGGAAAATGTACATGTAAATAAAGAAAATATCTAATAAAAAAAGAAAATAAAATAATAAAAGTTTATTTTTTATTATTTTTGAATTTCAATTTTAGTTAAGAAGTTAATATATTTTACTGCATTTTGAGAATTATCTCTCTCACACACACACATAAACACACACACATTTCACATAGTTTAGTAGGGAGTATGTACTAATATTTAACAAAAAAATTCATTCTTCCTGTAGATGATGTAGTAATAGGAAGCACAAAAGTAAGTCAATATATGAAAATAAGAAGAGAGATAAAGCAGAAGCTGGAGGGGATGGTATCTATCAGGGAAAGATCCTGCCTTTAGGGGCACAGACAGTTTATTTTCATAAATATAAGGAAAGACAATATCTGGTCCAGATGTGTGGGGAGTAATAAGATGTGACTACAGGAAATCCTCTCCTAAGTGCTTTTATTTTCTTAGATAATTAGCAAGTAAGAAATTTTATTTAGTTTGTCTTTGATTTACTATTATTCTTGTACAACTTTTTCTAGATTGTCCCTGACTCACCCATAAGTCTCAGCTTAGGTTTTACTCATCTTTTCCTTTGTTATTTTGCACCTGCTATAACTTCACATTTTCTTTTTGAGAATGTCAATTTTCTAAGAAGATAAATCTATTTCCTTGAAAAATCATTTTCAGAGAGAAGTAAATCTTAATGTTCTAGATTATAAAAGAGATATGTAATGTATTAAATTTCTGTTTTAGAAATAATCATTTAAAAAATACTCTAAAACTGAGAAAGCCTGCACACTGTACTTTATTCTTGACACTGTAGCAGAGTAGTTTATATTTTTCACATTAAAGTAAAAAAAAAAAACAATGGCCATGAAAGTTGAAAGCCATATCCACAATCACTGCATTGACAAGAAGTACATTAAAAAAATGTGAATCCCAATGTGTCTAACCCCAAAGTCTTTAGCCTTTCTATGTTCCTTCCAACATGTGTCATGATGCAGTGAAAATAGCACTGACTGTGATCAGAATAAAATTTGCTTTTATTGAGTGTCTACTTTCCATTTCAGCCTTTGCCATTCATTTTAAAGGCAATATTTTAAAATCATTTTATGGAAAATAAAACTCACTAATCGTACTTAATCCATGGAATAGCACTAACAAATACTAATAAAAGTCTCAAATACTTAACAAATGACAAGACAAAGGAACTTGGATAAATTGTCTGTCTGATCACTCAACAAAAGGTAGTACACAGGAGTTAAAACAAAGTCTTGAAGAATGTAAAGGAAGGTCTATGCAAGATGGCTTGGCAGTTAAGAGTGCTTACTACTCCTCCAGAGTACCCAAGTTCAATTTCCAGTACCCACATCAGGTACATTACAACCACTTGTACCTCCACTCCAAGAGATCCTACAGCTCTGGCCTCTGTGGACACCTATTTTCACAAGTGTGCTGCATGTAACTTTTGCTACCCTGCCTTAACTCCAGGAACAGGCCATGCTACCAGCACCCACCCAGAGAATACTGGATCTGCAGATGAAAAACACGGACACACGTTGCTCAATTTCAACATGCCTTATTGGCTCAATTGCTGGCCAGTATTCAACTCCTTTGGCTAGCATGCCCTTCCCAATACTCTTATCTCAGCACCCTAAATCTGTCCTCAACTTTAGTTGTTCAGTTGCCTTTAGTCCCAGCTCAACAGCCCCAACCACCTGCTTGTAGAAGCGGCCTGTGTCAGCTCCCACACATGGCACCCAATGTGAGGCAAGAATCCAGTATTAATATAAAAATTCTCAGATGGATCACACACACATACACACACACACACACACACACACACACACACACACACACACACAGTGACACAAGTCTAAGAAGAGGAGAGAATTGTTTTCTCAGTGACTGGAGCACTGCAAATCATGTGGCTCCAGCAAGCAGGAAACTTGAACAAAGGAACACAGAGAGAACCTCCACTCAGAGATACTAGATCAAAGATACTGGGATCCCCTGCTCTGAAAAAAAAAGATGCAATGGCTGGTCTGGGGCAGAGAGCTGGATGATAAAAGCTGCCTGATTCCTACAAGCAGGTAATCAAGGGATAGATTTTTAAATTTTGAGTTAATTGTTTTTAAGGATAAAAGGGAATGCATATTATACCTGAGCCACGTGGGGATTTCTCCCTGAAGTTCAGAACTGATACAAAGAGCTTAAGATGAGAGGCAGAGAGCGAATTGGTAGATGCAGCAAATATTAAGCTCCACAGAAGAGAGAAGTTAGGGAGAATGAATGAAAAAGTGTTTTTGAGAAGATTTGAAGAAGTCTTGCCAAGATACTTTCTTGGGATCTTTGAACATGGTCTACTTGTGGGATTTCTGGGATTTCCTTGCCTGGTAGGACAACTATTGAGCCTGGAAATAGGCTTAGACAGTGAGAAGATATAGATAACAAAATATTAAGGCTTTCGATCTTAAAATTAGATTGAAAGCAGTGGGTAGGTTGCCTAGCCTAACCTATCTCAGACAGTAAAAATTTAGACCTTGAGAATTATATGGAGAAAGAGCCTGGAAATAGGCCCATACAGTAAGTAGACAGGGATATTAAGTAATTTAGGCCTTGACCTCATGAAGGTTTAGGGAGGAGACAGTAGAAATACAGTCTCATTTGTTACTATTTGTTTAGAGTGCTTTATTTGCTTTGATTTATTTTATTTATCAAAATGAGTGTTTTTGAGTTTGGTGGTTGTATTAAAATTCCTTTGGGAGAGAAGTCAAGGTAATGATTGTCTGTTCCTCACAGCACATACTTCTTAGCTCAAAGAAGAAACTGAACATTTCTTTCAGATGTCTGGGAGCCATCAGGCAGTAGCTGGGGCTTAAACCTGAGTCCTTTGGATCCACAGTCAGTAATATTAACTGCTGAGTCACAGAAATGGTCAACATCCTCAGTCATCAGGGAAATGCAATCAAAATAATCCTGAGATTACACCCCTCACCAGTCAGAATGGCTAAGATCAAAAACTCAGGTGACAGCAGATGTTGCAGAGGATGTGGAAAAAGACGAATACTCCTGCATTGCTGGTGGAATTGCAAGCTGGTACAACTGCTCTGGAAATGAAAATTGTACATACTATCTGAAGACCCAGCAATACCATTCCTGTGCATATACCAAAAAGATGCTCCAACATGTAATAAGGACACATGCTCCACTATTTTCATAGCAACCTTACTTAAATAGCCAGAAGCTGAAAACAACCCAGACGTCCCTCAACAGAGGAATGGATACAGAAAATGTGGTACATTTATACAATGGAGTACTACTCAGCTATTAAAAACAATGAATTTATGAAATTCTTAGGGAAATGGATGGATCTGGAGAATATTATCTTGAGTGAGATAACCCAATCACAAAAGAACACATATGGTATGCACTCACTGATGAGTGGATATTAGCCCAAAAGCTCAGAATACCCAAGATACATTCCACAAACCACAAGAAACTCAAGAAGAAGACCAATGTGTGCATACTTTGATCCTTCTTAGAAGGGGAAACAAAATGGCCATGGAAGGAGTTACAGAGGCAAAGTATGGAGCAGAGACTGAAGGAAGGACAATCCAGAGACTGTCCCACCTGGGAATCCGTCCCATATACAATCATTAAGCCCAGGCACTATTGTGGACGCCATCAAGTTCTAGCTGACAAGAGCCTGATATAGCTGTCTTCTGAGAGGCTCTGCCAGTGCCTGACAAATACAGAGGTGGTTGCTCACAGCCATCCATTGGACTGAGCACAGGGTGCCCAATGACGGAGCTAGAGAAAGGACCCAAGCAGCTGAAGGGGTTTGCAGCCCCATAGGAGAATCAAGAATATGAACTAACCAGTACCCCCAGAGCTCCCAGGGACCAACCAAATGAGTACACATGGTCAGACTCATGGCCTTAGCTGCATATGTAGCAGAGGATGGCCTAGTTGGCCATCAATGGGAGGAGAGGCCCTTGGTCCTGTGAAGGTTCTATGCCCCAGTTTTGGGGTAATGCCAGTGCCAGGAAGTGGGAGAGGGTGGGTTGATGAGCAGGGGGAAGGGGGAATAGGAGGTTTTTAGAGGGAAACTAGGAAAGGGGAGAACATTTGAAATACAAATAAAGAAAATATCTAATAATGAGATGATGAAGAAGAAGGAAAAAGAGGAGGAGAAGGAGGAGGAGAAGGAGGAGGAGGAGGAGGAGGAGGAGGAGGAGGAGGAGGAGAAGAAGAAGAAGAAGAAGAAGAAGAAGAAGAAGAAGAAGAAGAAGAAGAAGAAGAAGAAGAAGAAGAAGAAGAAGAAGAAATTGCTTATCAAGCAAGGTTGATTATCATAACAAGGGGTAGAAATTGCCTATTTCATCTGTAGACAAAATACTGTAGGGGAAAAGGACACACTTTGCAGAATAGTCAACTGATAGCTCTACCAACACAGGGTAACAAAGATCAAGTCCAAGTGGATCAAGGACCTCCATATAAAATCAGATACACTGAAACTAATAGAAAAGAAAGTGGGAAGAGCCTCAAGCACATACGCACAGGGGAAATTTTCCTGAACAGAACACCAATAGCTTATGCTCTAAGATCAAGAATTGACAAATGAAACCTAATAAAATTGCAAAGCTTCTGTAAAGAAAAGGATACTGTCAATAGGACAAAATGGCAACCAACAGATTGGGGAAAGATCTTTATCAATCCTATATCTGAGAGAGGGCTAATATCCAATATATACAAATAACTCAAGAAGTTAGTCTCCAGAGAATCAAATAACTCTATTAAAAAATGGGATACAGAACTAAACAAAGAATTCTCAACTGAGGAGTATTGAATGGCTGAGAAGCACCTAAAGAAATGTTCAACATCCTTAGTCATCAGGGAAATGAAAATCAAAGCAACCTTGAGATTCCACCTCACACCAGTCAGAATGGCTAAGATCAAAAAGTCAGGTGACAGTAGATTCTGGCAAGGTTGTGGAGAAAGATAAATACTCCTTCATTGCTGGTGGGATTCCAAGCTGGTACAACCACTCTGGAAATCAGTCTGGTGGTTCCTTAGGAAATTGGACATAGTACTACCTCAGGACCCAGCTATACCACACCAGGCATATACCCAGATGATGCTCCAAAATATAACAAGGACACATACTCCACTATGTTCATAGTGGCATTATTTATAATTGCCAAAGCTGGAAAGAACACAGATATCCTTCAGTAGAGGAATGGATACAGATAATGTGGTACATGTATGCAATAGAGTACTACTCAGCTATTAAAAACAATGAATTCATGAAAATTGTAGGCAAATGGATGGAACTAGAAAATGTCATCCTGAGTGAGGTAACCCAATTACAAAAAAGAACACATGGTATGCACTCACTGATAAGTGGATAGTGGCCCAAAAGCTCCAAATACCCTCCTGAGGGGAGGCAGGAGTGGGTGGTTGAATGGAGAGCACCCTCATAGAACCAGGGGAAGGAGGGATAGGGAATGATATTTCCAGAAGGGAAACGAGGAAAAAGGATAACATTTGAAATGGAAATAAAGAAAACATCCAATAATAAAAGAAATGTAATCACATAAAATATCCATATTTTTTTAAAAAGAAAAGGCCATCTTTGGTCTGAGTTAGAAGCAACACATAGAAAGGAGAAACAGTTGCTTTTACATGACACCAACTTTCTTGGTGAATAGTTTTAAATACAAGAAAATAGAATTATGTTTAAGTGTCTCTACCTCAAGTAAAATTTGTTATTATAGTAATTTCAGTGACAACAGCACATTGGAAATGTGTGTACTTACAAGAAAATTGTAATACATGTTGTAATATCATTTTCTGTTACTATGACAAAAGGCCTAAAAATAAAACTTAAAGATAGAAATATTTATTCTGTCCATGGTTCTGAACGTTTCAGCTGAGGGTGAACTAGCTTCATCCCCTTTAGCCTGAAACAAGGCAGAATACCTTGAAGCCAGTTCACCTCTCTATGGACTTTCATGTACATGAGGATGTAGAAGCCCCAACTCTGATATGAAATCTTGCAATTAAGAACTCATCAGGCTCCTTTAGAAAGAGTGCCACATAATGATTCAGTTTATTTTAATGTCTAGACAAGTTAGACAGACTCAAGCAGCTGAAGGGGAGAAGAGGCCGGAGCAAGAATTCTCCCTAGTTCTTTCTACATTTCATTTACTGACATCTGTCTGCCAGCTCCTCTCTGTGGCATCATAGTGACGCTTGATTTTCTTTGTTGTTGCTGTTTTGTTTTTGTGTTTTGATTCCTAGATACTGGGGAAGTGACGTGACTTGAAAAGCCTGAAATAGTTTCAACAGTAATTACATAATTAAAGTTGGCAAATACAGTATTGTCTTTTAACATTTCAGCAACCATAAGGTTGTTCGCATAAGCTAAGTAAAATTGTTCCCATCTGAGAATTTTATTTACATCAATTGGCCATTTTTTCATGGTCTATGACGGACTTTCTGAATGGTTTGTGGCACTTGGTTTGTTCACTCTTTTGACTGTTTGTCCAAGGACTGCCTTCCCATTCATAGCAGATCTCTGTTGCCTTGTGCTGTCCAGCTTTTACCATCCTTGTAGAGTCAGAACTTTTATGGTGGTTTTCTTTTTTCTTTTCTTCTTTCTTTCTTTCTTTCTTTCTTTCTTTCTTTCTTTCTTTCTTTCTTTCTTTCTTTCTTCCTTTTACCCTTTTCACTTGTCTTTTCCAAGGCATGAATTCAACAGCATGAACAGTGCTTCCTGGTGGAGAAAAGCCAGTAACCCATGGCCCTCATTCAATGCTTCACTAGCCATGTTCCATGTTTCCATTTCCGTAGTAAGTTTTTCTCAATCACCACCAAACACATTATTTAAACACGAATATGGGGCCTACTTATAGGGGAGCTCAAGCAATATACAGTGTCAGTACATGTGCATGAGTGGTGTATGCTCATGTATGTGGTAAACATACCTGTGCACACTTGGGGAAGCCAGTGAAGGATGTCAGGCACCCTTGTGTAAGGGTACACATGCCTGTGGATACTCAAGAGGCCAGTGAAGAATGTCAGGCATCCTTTCTTGTCACTCTACCTTGTTTTCTTGAGACTGATTCTCTCACTGAATCTGAACGTAGTAGCCGCCAGGGATCCTCTACTTCCCACAGCTCTGGGGTTATAGGTCTACAAGCACAGCCTCGCCTGATTTTTTTCACATAGGTGCTGGTATTTGATCTGAGGCCTTCATGATTGTGCAGCAAATGCTCTTAACTATTGAGCTATCTTTTAGCCCCAGATTTACTAATTTTTAACTAGCACTACAGAAATATCTCAACGCTGTGTGATGCCAGAGGGTACCTGGGGATTTTAGATGCATCTAGTTGCCCTACTAAACAACTTAGGTTTCTACTGGAGACTTTTATTTCAAAGTGAAAATGTAACTGGGAGGTTTCTCTAATTATTTTTTTTTCCTCTGAATAAAATTCATACTGCTTAGCTTCAAGTACAAAAATGCATGGCAACCCCACTCTTGTGTTAACCTACCCTTGAGTCTCATTTTTGTCTTTCACTAAGAAAAGACAGAGAAGCCCTGTTTACTGAGCACCTATTACAGGATACCATTATGCCAATTGTATTGGTTTTTTTTCCTCTCGATTATTGTTGATATTTCAGATTAAAGGAGGAAATGGACAAAAAATCAGCTGCTTAGCTGATGACACAGTTCCTCTGCTTTTGATGTGTAAGTTTTTTTCCAAACACAATTACAAATGATTCTTAAATATTCCAGCCTATGTCCTTTGAATGTATATTGACCAAATACCCTGGTTCATCTGAAGCATCGTTTCACTTTTTTTTTCCAGAATGAGGAGAGAGAGTCTTTATTAGTTAGTTATATAATGCCTGCAAAGTCCTTCCATCTAATTCTTTTTTTATTAGATATTTTCTTTATTTACATGTAAATTTTTCCTTTCCCAGGTTCCCCTCCAAAAAACAAACAAACAAAAACAACAAGAACAAACCCCTTTTGCCTTCCCCCTCCCCGTGCCTGCCACCCCACCCTCTCCCACTTATTGGCCCTGGCATTCCCCTACACTGGGGCACAAAACCTTCACAAGGCCGAGGAAGACCAAAAGGTGGACATTTCATTCCTTCTTAAAAAGGGGAATCAAATACCCACAGAAGGAGTGGCAGAGATTAACTATGGAGCAGAGACTGAAGGAAGGACAAGCATATTGCATCGTTTCACTTTTGAAAGGCTCCTCTGACTGTGT
Organism: Montemys delectorum; assembly: GCA_019843815.1. NCBI lineage: Eukaryota > Metazoa > Chordata > Mammalia > Rodentia > Muridae > Montemys > Montemys delectorum. The sequence continues at coordinate 26,345 of JADRCD010213983.1, forward strand.
GATATCTCAGCACTCTAAGTTCACCGTTTGAAGCTGTTTATTGGTTGTGTCATAATTCTTCACCATTCTGTTTGTTTCCCTAGTTGCTTCCTTCTGTATAAAATGTCTTTCCTTCCCTTGTCTCCTGAGACAGAGAGAGGACCCTATTTCTCTAGCATTGGTGTGGATTACAAAATTCTTCTTTGTTCTTCCCATGTACCTCACTTCCTCATATCCTTTTACAAATTCTGGAATACTTGGCTTTGTTCTCCATCAGAAAACAAATTCCTTAAATATAGACTGTGCTTTATGAATCTACATATACCTAGGTATAATTTCCCATGCTTCTAAAAAAGACTATTTAACATTTGCTGAATAATTGCATCAATGAAGTGGAGTTGGACAGCTCTAGCTTTCTTCAGCAATTACAATTTAAAAATAAAGAAGAAGCAATCTCTTCCAGAGGGAGTAAGCTCATACCAGATAGCTCTGACTTACTTTACATGGAGGCTGCCTTAATCTACACAATCATTCAGAGACCCCTGACCTCACATAAGAAGTCACACCACAGTCAGCCTTGTTTATTAAATGGTTTTCTATTTGGCATCTGAGATATTGTTCTCAGGTCTCTGGATAGTGTTCTAGTTCTAACAAATGCCTCAGGCTCAATTTAAATATTTTCTTGTATCTTCTTATTCTGTGGCTAAGAGTCAAACAACCTGGGCTTAAATCTTAGAAGTACGCCATCTCTTAGTCAGGCAACTATGAGCAATCCCTTAAGTTTCCTAAGACTCCATTCCTTCATCCCCAAATTAGTAAATTAACAACATCTCATTCAAGAGTTCCTGTTTGGTGATGTGGTTAACATAATGACATAACATATAACTGTAAATGCTTCCTATTGTGTTAATATTGTTAGTACTTCTCTCATTATGTCTCTGCTCTATTTGACTGTAAAGCTTGTTTTCACTGATGTTTATTCTTCTCATTTTTATTCCTTCAGGCTCATTTTAATTTTAGATATCACAATATACATTGCATTGCTTTTGTAAGTCCCCTAGACTGTAAATTACTCCATATACCTCACACTCCTCTGTGTTCATCATCTCTCCTGCTCCAACACTAACGCTATGCCATGGAAGCTGTTTAAACCTCTGTTTAACTGACATCAAATTAACTGACTGTCTTTGTATCGTTCCTCTGGAAGGCAGAGCCTCAGGCAGAGATTAAAGTGCTGACACTAGGGACATGTAAGCCCAGGGTAATGAAGATGCAGGGAGAGGGAGAAGGTGGGCAATAAAAGATACGAGTCATTATGGCGATGACCACCCCTTCACACAGAGTTCAAGAGAGATAAGACCAATTCCCTGGGCAGACATGTTTACTCAGCACAAAGGGCTTTCTCCTAAAAGGTTGAAAAAGAAGCTTACCTTGTTGTCCATGGAGGGAAGAAAAGAAGAGACTCATGTCAGATCCCTCCCATTTCTCATTTCCTGTGATTCAGGAGACTAGGTTTTCTTTCTAGCACTTTTAATGGCCTCACCTGGCCTCTTGGGAACCACTCTGGAAGCTGTTTCCCATGCCTAAAATAGAGTGTTTCATTAAAACCCACTGTGAGAAGGTGACTTAGTACACATAGATGTCACCCAAGAGAGAGGAGGAGAAACACCATCCAGGATATCTGAGAAGATACATAGGATTTGTGTACATTATCCTGATTATATAGGCCCCCAGGTTAATGGCTCAAAGCCCGAGAGCACAAGCCTATGCCCTAGACTGATTGCCTAGACTTCTTTCACCACGGTACAGTTATGTTTATTCTTAAAGGGGAATTCTGTTATTCATTATTACAATTTAATTACATACCACATAAGCTAATAAAATGTGAGGTGGAGGTATTTGGAGAAGAAAATATCAGTAAGATTCTTGGAGAAGTGTTGCCTGATGTATGCTTGAAGGACAATTGTAAAATATTTCCTAGAGGGAATGTTGAGAATCCAGATGAATCTGCTGTTGTTGCTTGTTTCTATATTTTTACATCCAAAAATATCTAATAAAAATAAATAAATAAAATATGAGTTTATGTGTATGAGTGTTTTGCATACATGTATGGCTGTGCAACATGTACATGCAGTACTCATGGCAGGCCAGAAGAGGAATCAGACCCACTGGGATTGGAGTTCCAGACAACTATGAACCATTGGGTGCTAAGGATTTAACCCAGGTCCTCTGGAAAAGCACTGACTCAACCCATGCTTCTTACTGTCATTAGAAACCATAGATAACGGGATAACATTTGAAATGTAAATAAAGAAAATATCAAAAAAAAAAAAAAACAAAGAAAGAAACCACAGATAAAGCACGACTTGCTGATGATGCAAAAATAATGTGGAAGTCCAACAGTGAACTCATTGCTGAAGAAAAGTTCTTCTTAGTAACAATGGAAATACTGGCTACTTTACATGTAACACTTATCCTAGATTTTAAAGACCTAGATCTGTATCACACTTCTAAATTCCTTCCTGTAGACAGCCATGTTGATGAGCCTTTCTGGGTGTAGCTTCTGATATTTCTAGGAGATATAGTCTAACAGCCAACACTGAGGTTTTCTTCCTGTTTGTCCTTTTGCCTTTTTGTCTACCATGCTCCTGAGCTTTAGATGCGGGAGCTGTGTTGTTCATGTATCAGTTGGGGCTGGCCTCCAAAACTCTTCATTCTGATCACTTGTGGCTTTCTACAGTGGTCTCCATCCTCTGCATAGATACGTTTCCTTGATGAGAGGTGAGAACTGTACTTACCTGTGGGTATAAAGATAAACATTTAAAGTGTAGTTAGAGATTAAGCTGCACTAGTAAATTTAAGTTATATGTTCCTGGATATTTGGCTAGGTTTCCAGTACCAGACATGTTTTCCTTCTTGTTGAGCAGTTCTAAGTCTAATTAGAGAGCTGTTGGTTGCCAAAGGACACTAACTAACAAACATGCTAACACGGAAGAGGGAAAGCTGACTAGGTCTCAACCCAAGGCAAAGAACTGCAGGTAACTAAGAAATATTGAAAGCAGGAGAAAATCTTAATAGAGAAAAGCATATCAATTAGTTATTCAATACCAAATGACTGGCCCTTAAACCATATACATAGATGTAGTCTAATACATACTGAGAAGGTTGTACTAATGTGCACACCCACCCTCCACACCCACCCTCCACACCCCCCACACACACACCCACACACCACCACCACCACCACCACCACCACCACCACCACCACCACCACCAACACCACCACCACCACCACCACCAACAACAACAACAATTAATAAAAAAGGAAGGCATCAATTTGAAAGAGAGTGAGGGAGGAAAGATGTGAGGATTTTGAGGGAAGAAAGAGAAGGGGAAAATGATATAATTATATTATAATCTCAGAATATAATTATAAAAGTTCCTTCTTTTAGCCAGTTGTTGGGGGTAGAGTGTTCACACACATATTCACATATTCATGCAGTGGACGTCTGAGGTTATCAGATGTCAACTTTAGGATTTTTTGTTTTCTCTTGAAAACATTTTTTTTGCAATATATTCTAATCATAGTTATCCTCCCCCATCTCCTCCAAGATCCATTCAATTCTATATCTTCTTTGCCTTTCTCTAGAAAAAAAATCAAGCATTAATTTAAAAGTCAGAGTAAAACAAAAAAGAAGAAGAAAAATCATGAGAAACACACACACATACACACATAGCTTAGAAAAATAAAATCAGAAACCATAATGTACAAGGAAAGGACAAGTAAGGTCATGATTACCAAAACAAAGCAAAATGACCCCCCCCCCAAAAAAAAGAAAAATCCTCAAAAACACCACTGAGTTCATTTTCTATTTGGTATTTACTGCTGGGCATGGGCCCTGCCTTCAAGTGTCTTTTTGTCTCCTGAAACAGTGTCTCCTGTAACCCAGGCTGACCTTAAATGGCTTATGTTAGTGAAGGTACTCTTTAACACCAACAATCCCCACCTCCCATGTACAGAATTAAAGGTACACACTACTATGCTCAGCTAAACACCTTGGTTTTGAATACAAGGTCTCTCCCTTGGTCTGGAACTTGCTGATTAAACTATGCTGGCTAGCCAATGAGTCTGAGACCCACCTATCTCTATATTCCCAGGGTTGGAACTATAAACTTGCACTGCACCATCAACATTTCCCCTTCTGGATTCTGGAGATAAAAGCATAGGAGATTCACTTGCATAGGAAACAAACATACACTTTTTTCATACGCATGCTGTAGTATGTGGTCACTTGTGTGCATATTTGAATGTGGAAGAAGTTGAGCACCATTGGAGGCCTGAGTATGACATCTGGAATTTTCCTCATTTACTCTTTCACATATTTTGAGTAAGGGTCTCTCAATCAAATCAAGAGTTCACCAATGTGGCTAGCCTTTCTTTGAAATTATTTTATTTAGATTTAGGTGAACTTCAATAGCACATACTTTGATTACACTTACTCCAAATCTTCCCCTTAACTCCTTCTAAATTTACTCCCACAACTTACCCCAATTTTGTGTCTTCCTCTTTTTTTTTTTTTAATTCAATAGCCCATCAACTCCAGTTTGCGTTGTCCATATACTTCTACACATGGTTTCATCCACCAGAATCATAGCCAACCCTCCAGGAGTACCACTGTACCCTTAAAGAAAACTGTCTTTTTCCCCAACCAGAAGACATAAAATGACTGTGGTTCTTCTATTAGGACTGGAGTTTATGATCTCTTTCCCACTCCATGTTAGAATGTCATCTGTCTTGATCTTAGGCAGGTCTCATGCTGCTATGCATTCATAAGCACTGTAGCTTTGCCATGTGACATTGTTTGGCTCCTGCCCTCCCTGACCTTTGGCTCTTACATTATCTCCATTTTCCTTTTCCTTTCCCTTCAGTTTAAACAGTAGTTAGTGGTATAGAGATTGGAAGAAGTGGTTGGGGAGGGAGACTGTGCAGTGGGAAAAGAGCTCCCAGGGGATTCTGAATGGCTCCACCTATCTGAATTGGGTGGAAGGTCATTTGTAGAACCTAGATCAATCAATATCTTCCAACCTATCATAACCTGAAGCAAATTTTCTATGTATAATCTCACTTTCCTCGGCTAATAAGCCTTTTACTTCACAGTTTAATTTTGAAGATTAATAATATATTAACTATTTTTTTAAAAAAGTGTTAGCCATTTACTTACTCACAAATTGATTTAAAGTGAAAAGGGGCTGTTTCTGTCAAACTCTTCATATGATCAGCA
>JADRCD010213984.1:0-14827 GCA_019843815.1 Montemys delectorum
GTTGGTTCACCAAGCAACACTGGGGTGGAATCACTGACTTGGTCTGTGGTTGATACTTTATTGGAGGTGAAGAAACACTGCTTCACAGCCATTCAAGAGAAGCTACATTTCAGTAGCAGCTGGCTTCCCAGTATGTTTTCCTATGCACAACTGCTACATCAATGTCTCTCCTGTGTTTCCTTCATAAACTTGTTGCTGAAGTTGTAAAAATATAATGCTCCTTATTTACCTGTGGGGGCACTCTCAGCCCCCTCAGAGAATGTGCTGCAGTGACAGTAAGTCTATCTGTGAAGGTTTGCCAGGGCTTTCGACAGTGCATTCATCTCTCCTGTGCCTCATACAGCTTCCTCCGTATCCTTTCAGCATCTACAAGAGCAAGCATCTGTTTTCTCCCTGACAAACTCTTCTTTCAGCTTCTGTACCCAGAGGGGTAAACTGCAAGACTGGCCCACATTGGCCTTGGCTACCAGGGATGGAAGCACAGCATCCAGTGCTGGGAGCCTGTTAGGTGACGACTGTCTTCTCAGATTCCACCGGAGCCTGCCTCAGCAGTGTGAGGAGCTCTGCTGTAGAGCATTTCTACTCTGATAGGATTTTTCTGTGTTTTCTAATGATATAAAAAGTGCTCCTTGTAGTATATATTTATAAGAATGTCTCAGAAACTGTGTCTTCTAGCTTTGATTGGACCAAGCACATCTGCACGATAGCATACATCCTCTTCGAGAAACAGGCTGGCTTCCAATGTGATTCTCCTTCCACTCACCCAGCAAGCTCCGTTTTGGAGTCCCTCCTAGATGCTGAAAGCATCAGTCAGCCAGGATTCGGAGTGCCCAAGCTCAGTGAGAAGGAACAGGAGCAAGGTACCTTGTCTCAGTGTTAAGTGAGCAGCAGGGAGAGATGAGTCATACACTCTCACTCTCACTGGATAGCTAGGACCAAATACATTGACTCATCTTGAAAACACTGAGGATAATGCAATGATTCATTATTTCTAATACAGGGAGGCTTAATGAATAATCTGAAAAGCACTTCATAATTTCAAAGTTCTCAGTGCTTGGTAACAAATGAAAACAATCCAGATCTTCAATGGTTGCACTTCTTATATCCTGTTCTACCCCACAGGGTAGCTCCTGGAGCTGAGAAATACATAATATCTTTAAAAACTGTTTACAAAATAATTGCAGGTACAAAAAGATTGACAGAAGCTACAAAGCTTAACTGCCTGTCTCTGTAAACAGACATTTAGTCTGCACATCCCCGTGGGCCCAAGGACAAAGAACAACAAACGTGAAGAAAACAAGCTTTTGCCTGGCTGTAATATTAATCTGTGGATAGTAAGAGACAAAAGGACAGAAAAGAACTCTGTTCTACCTTGAATCCTTGAGTCATGTATAATTCTTGAGTCATGACATTTTGCAAAGTCAAAAATAAAAACATCGTGCCTGTTTTCTTACAATAAGAGTAATATCACATGTAAACATGAGTGGCCACATCAAACAAATCAACACAGTAATTCAGAACTTAGTTACATTCAAATAGAGTAATTATGTTTTAATGCTAGGTTCAAGGGTGGGAACTCAAATCAAAAGCCAGTTAAATTACTTTTAAAAAGCTGTGGTGGTTAGAGTAAGAATGTTCCCCATCAGCTATTTGAATGTTTAGTCAGGCTCAAGGAGTGACACTATTTGAAAGGACTAGAAGAATTAAGAGGTGTGGCCTTGTTGAAGGAAGTATGTTTTTGACATTTCAAAAACCCATGCCATGCCCTGAATCTCTCTGTCTATGGGTCCACAGAACCATCAGGTACTGTTCTACCACCTGCTGTATGCTGCCATGTTCCCTGACCTGATGGTAATGGACTACACTTCTGAAACTGTTAAGTAGTTCCCCAATTAAATGCATTCTTCTATAATATCTCCCTTGGTCACTGTGTCTCTTCATAGCACTAGAACTCTGACTGACACAGACAGCTAAGTGAGGAAACTTTTTCTTTTTCTTTTTTAAACCTTTAAAAGCACAACATTTTAACATCTAAGTCAATTTGGGGGTGAGAGGGGAGAAACACTATCAGGAGCTTCCCTCCAGAACAAAACAACGATGTTCATTCCTCCACATGTCCAAATAAAGGTCTACTCCAAACCAAAACAAAAACTCAAACTCCACACAGAGGGGAAAGAAGATACTAAAATCACATTCTAGGGGGCCAGTGCATTCTGTAGTCTTTGCCAGGCTGTCTAATTGTCCTTCGGCTGAATTTTAAAAGTTAACATCCTAACTCATGAAAATATACATTTTTCCCATTGGCTTTTTAAAATTAAAAATAATAATTAAAAATGAAAACCACTTGAAGGAATTCATGAGCAGTTGCCTGACTCATTTATGGCATATATAGCACATGTAGGTCAGGAAGGTGGTTAGCAACCCATGTCATTCAGAGGATGCTCAACTTAAGGCTTAGCTTTCTTCCAAACAGCATAAAATACTCACAATTCCAAGTATGAAGGGACACAGACAATCTCTTTGGAAAATTCCACAGGACAATACAGGTACCCCATTTGTTTTTCATAGAGTGACAGGGCTTCAGTCAAGTTGACACAGTTCCCCTGTGTGAAGTATTTTCCATCCTGTTCCAGTACCTTCATTGACAGGTTGAGAATTAGTCTGAGGAACTCCCATGTGGAATCTTCTATGTAGAGAGAGGGACAGCTGTCAAATCATTAATCATATAATCAGACTCTTTCCATTCTTTGGCGTATCTCTTCAGTACTGGGATACAGTCTTCTATAAGAACCTGATAGCAGTCTCCTTTAAGATTGTCTAAGACATCTCCACACATTTTCCACATGTATTTCTTACATCCATTAATTACCATTTGGTCAATCTCTACCACAGTGACCATATTTGTTTTCAGTTTAACAATTTCACATAATATGCCTCCATTGCCACCTCCCAGAATCAGTACATCTTTGCCAGTGTAGTCTTCTTTACCATTGCCCATGACGGCCCAGGTATATGCCAAGTCACTCTCTACCAAATTAAGATCCCCTCTGAGGATGAGAATATTTCCAAATTGCTTTGAGTGTAGAATTTTGGTATTCTGATAAGGTGACTCTTCATCTATATCATACTCAACCAAGCCCATCAGCAGTTGGCCAGTATCTATCAATGGCCCCTCCTTGAACTATAGGTGGTAATTGCTTCACCTGCCCCAGTACTGTCTTGACTCAATTCTTTCATTTTTTTCTTCTATTTTGTTCAAAAGGTTGTCAGTTTCTCGTTTGCCTTGCACATCATTGCTGTAACTCTGAAGGTCCGGCAACACCAATCCATGTGGATAAATTCTCAAATTGGCAAAGCTGCCATTCTTGTTCGTGTAAGTTGCTCAATATCCATGGTCCTGCCAGCTATGCACTGATTCTATCATCCCCTGCTCCTGAAAAATGGACTGAAGGCCTTTCAGAATGGCCTCACCATCAGCTTTGGCACCGAGTGTGACGTCGAGCTGTATCTTGCTACTGCCACAGGGTGGTGAGGCCCTGTGCCATGCCTGGGGAGGCAACCAAGGGAGACTGGGGAATGTCAGTCTGTGGTCCAGCAGAGAGTACACAGTACTGGAGGAAGGTCAGGTGTAGGAGGTAGGCAGGGCAACACAGGCAAGCGCCTGGGGGGCAGGGGTGGGGCAGACCCGCCTCTTAGAGGAGGAAGCAGGGATGCCTCCAGCCCTGAACTTGAAGCACGCTGGGTGTCAAGGGACCTTTTCCTTAAACGTCAAATTACTTCTTTATTTGCATGTAGTGTGTGTGTGTGTGTGTGTGTGTGTGTGTGTGTGTGTGTGTGTGTGTGACTGACTTGTGGAGGTCAGAAGAAAACTCACCTGAGTCTTTCTCTACCTCTACTGTTGTATTTAGGGGCTCCAACTTAGGTAGGTCATCAACACTGACAGAAAGCACCCTTACCTACCAAGCCATATTGATGGCTCCAAAGTCATCGTCATCGTTGTCTTTGTTGTCTTTGTCGTCGCTGTGCAGTAAGTTGTGATCAGGTCCTATGTTCACTGCTAAACTTTACTCTTAAGCAGTTAGAATAACTCAACTACTTCTTTTGAAATTGCTGATGAGACAACAGGCCTACAATTGCATTGGAAACAATCCTGAATAGCTCTCAGTTGCACTGTCTCCCCCCTCCCCCAATTGTTTTTGTTTTACCCTGGCTTTATTTCACTTAAGTAACTGTATAAGCATGACTCATTAATTCCATCAAGGTATGACAATGACTTGTAACTCTATATACTTGAATTTTTTTAGTAGAAGATACAAACTTGTCAAGAGCTGACAGGAATTTGTCTGTTAGAACACATCCTGAGAACACTAACTTATAGACACACTGTTTCAGCAGCTGGAATTGAAAAAAATATTCTGGGAAGGGAAAAGATTGAATGTTGACTCCAGGAAGTTGTAAGCTTTTGATTGAAACCATCTGTGAGCTTTAGTTGTCTTCCAACCCTCTGACTCATCCTGCTTCACAAACTTGGTGACGAGGATTTACCGTCTCGTGACTACTGCTTTCTATCTGTGGTGTTGTTTAGTGGCAATGGGATATGATGCCCCTGAAATCGCAAGTAAGAGTCATCACATATTCATAGGTCAGAGAGGTCGACTCTTTCTCATTTATTGAATCTCTAATAAAATACAACCAGTGCTGTGTGAGAGTCAGTTGAAGATTAGTTACAAATGTATCAAAGTAACTAAAAGTATAAAGATGTCTTAAGAAAACATAGGTGTAAGTTGTCATAATTTTGGATTTGGTGGAGAATTCATAGATATGACATCAAAGGAATCATCAAAGGAAAGGAGCGGAGCTCTATTATAACTGAAAAATGTTTTGCTTTGAAGGGCACTATTAAGAAAGTGAAGGTAGACCGCAGAATGGGAAGAAATTTTCAAATTCTATGTGATAAAGAATTTCAACAAGGGATTTGGAAAGATATTCTTTGTTTATTACAATTGCATAAACAAAAACCAAAGAGCTAATAAAGAATGAAAAAAGGGGAGCTGGAAAGGTATCTCTAAAATCATGAGGATTTGACTTGGACTCTCGGAAGCAATGGCTTTCCAGGCTTGGCTGCATACACCTCTAAACCTAACGCTACTGGCCATCCGACCCCACTGGACAGCAAACTTCCTGAGTGGTGAGAGGTCTTATCTTGATGAAATAAGGTAAAGAGTAATTGAGGATGACATCCAAAGTCCTGCTCTGGCCTTCACTTGTGCACACAAAAGGGCACACACATCTGCACATTCAATTGTGTGTTCCCCACCCCGACCCTCACAATACACCATACACACAAATGGAGAAATTGTTTGAAGAAACGTTTCCCCAAGCTGATAAACAAAAGTTCAAAAATCACATAAAAAATGATGGACACTATTGCACTTGGGTCATAAAAATGAAAATCCGAAAGAAATGCTGTTTCCTAGCCACTAAGATGGGGAGCCAGTAATTTGATTACAGTAAGAGATGCTAAACTGAAGGAAGGGCCCTTGTACTCCTAGGACCAATGTAAAATGGTGTCATCACTTTGAAAAACATAATTCATCTGTCAATTAGTCATATATTTACTCTGTAACTCAGGAATTCCACTCCTAACTATATACCCAATAGAAATTACAATACAAGTAGCATAAAAATTCACACAGGTGTGCTAATAGAAGCAGTATTTCTATCAGCCCAAAGGTAGAAACAACAGCTTTTTCACAGATAATGTGCCACTCAATAGGCGATGAATGATCAAAGGTGATAAAACCATTGAGTGGAATATTATTCATCTATGAAGAGAAAGAACTGTACTAGTATGTGCTACAGCATGGGTAAGCTTTGAAAATACAAGGTTAACAAATTCAAAAAGTCAGTCACCCCAAAATTACATACTGCATTATTCTATTTATTTGGCAGTCCAGAATAAAGAACTCTGTAGAAAGCAGGCTATGTTAGAACAAGCCCATGAGTCACCAGGACTGGCCTCCTAACATGTGGTTCATGTAAGTGCCAAGAGCATCCCTAAGGGAGAAATCCTCAAGCTACATTCATTTTTAATCAACTAGTCAATAAACATTGCTTTACTAAACTATACAAAGGAGCTGTTTTCTCATCAGCACACCATTTATGCACGAGCATTAATTTTTTAGCATGTAAGGGACAATCGGTTCCAGGCTGTGCTTTGTGTACCAAAATGCATGTTTGCATCAAGTCTCCAATGTGCATGGTATCTGCAAATAGCCTAGACACATCCTCCTACCTACTTTCAAGCCTTTCTGGGTTATTTCTAGCCCATATACAATATAAACAGTTTCCATCCTGTACTGCTTAGGGAATATGAGGGGAAAGCCATTCCATATGTACTCACTGCTCATGACATGTTTTCCTGCAGATTTTGTTGATCCTCAACTGGTTGGATCTAGATGTAGAATTCGCCATATGTGGAATTCACAGATGTGGAAAGGCAACAATACTAGCTAAAATCCAATAGAACTGAACATCTATTTATGGATTTTAAAAAGTTAGTATGACTCTTTTTTTAAATTAGGATATTCTCAGACATGGGGGCCATCTACTTGCCTTAAAGCAACTCTGAATAAGGAAAGGAAGACAGAAAATGGCAGTCAATCAATGGCGCCCATACTTGGTATAGCACACACAGAAAGATAGCACCAAGGACCAGGAAGAACCAAAGACTCCAACAGCTTCCACATTGTCCATACTTCACCTAACTGTAAAATGTCAGTGCTTTCAAGATGTCTCAGGACTGAGGAGCCTCTACTGAACTGGGATTAAACGTCATGCTGCATGGAGTCATACTCTCTTTTTTTATGAACATGAATATGTGTATTTTCTCTATATATAATCAATTTTGCAGAACAAAACATATATTGGCACTACTTATAACATAGCTAGCTACAACTACAAGCTAAACCTTTTGGCTTCTGTGCAGTTCTACTGGAAATTACAAGACAAGATCGCTATTCATGTTACAATGTTAAGTTGATCCTCTTTATAAGAATTTATATGGCCTTTTCTTTTCTCTGTGAATTGAAACAGTATTCAAAAATACATGAATCAGACACCTGAACTCCAAAGGAATGGAAGCATATTAAAAAGATATATAGTAATTAGATAAACATTGAGGCATTGAAGATAGTTTTAGCAAAACCCCCAGAAAGGAGTGATAGTTTGTCAATAGAACATGAGCTATTCTTTAGGAAAATGTGGCTAAGCAACAGGTATAGTAAAAACGAAATTGGAGCATGTCTCTGCCTTAAGAGTCTTAAGTTGAATTTTTAAAATAACTATCATGCAGACTGGAGATTCTTGAAGACCAATTATTATTTATCCAACTCTGACATCTTGCAAAAGCTCTTTAGCACCTGGGAGGACAGGATAACTAACAGTGTCTCATAAATTCCAGGATCATTTATTCAAATCAAATATCCACTTTTACATCAAGGGTAACTACTACTTCATAAAAGAGGTGTATAATATATTACCTAGAAATGAATGTTACATATTTATAACTCCGGCTGGTAAATCCAGCCATGCTATTATTATGCCATTAAACTGGAACTATAGAGTTGAAAAGAAGAGTGATCATAATAAAAGCACTTTATCCCACACATAATACCTGAAATTCAATCTAATTCAACTTCCAAATACCAGAAGCTTAATGTTTATGGTCTTATTGAATAATCTTCTCCTTTGACTAAAGTCAATAAAAAGTCATCTCTAAACTTTCTAGTCAAGCTAGAAACCATTACATTATATAAGGTCATGAAGTTAAGCATAAAATCCAAGCACACTCTCAGATCCCTGCCGGCTAGGGCTGCAGTGTTTCTTAACTACATCCCAATGTGGGTTTAAGCATTTTCACGGTTTCAAAATCTAACCAACGTTTTATGGTAATGCATTTAATTGCATATTCATATTGTACTTAGAGTTATTTTAAGGAAAATAATGTTTTCAAATAATGTCATAAATACACTGGAATGTCCTCTTAGTATGGAGGAGGCATGGTTTAAAATTATGTTGTAATAGAATATACACAGCACACATCTGCTATCTGAACCATGTCGGTTGGAGGGTGAAGGCATTAGCAATGTTGATCCTGGTGCCCAGAAGTCACCACCGTTCATCTCCCCGAAATGAAATGAAATGTCCATTAAACAGTAACACTTCCTCTTTCCTCCATGAGGAGAAAATCTAAACAATATGTTTCTCTAAAACACACACCCAAGACATGGAAGTACATTCAAACAGAAATCCTCAATGAACAAATGCTAGTATTTCTGCTTTACATCTTAGAAGCAGAGACTGAACATGGCCGTTGTGTCATGTGTTGTCATTAGTGGTGCATGCTATCACGGGCTTGTCTGTTGACAAGGCTACACAGCAGTTATGCGTTTTAGATTTGGGTTACGTGCTTATTTCTAAATCAATGAAAATGCTACACCATAAATGCTCTTATGGTTGAATAATCCATGCTTTGGGCACTAAACTCCTTCTGCAGCCCAGACTAGTCTGTAACTATTTGGCAGTCTTCCCCCTTTGGCCTCCAGAGTGCTCAGGTTACAGGTGTGCTACCATGCCCGAATCACAATTCTCACTTTTAACAAAGGATTTGAAATATGTATGGGACATGCATTTAAAATAGGGTGTTGCCAGTTAGTATGCCCACATAACATAACTGATCAGGGGAAGATCCTGTTTTCTGTAGCTTTCCTCCAGGTATCTAAGTGAACATACAGGGGTTCATGTATACTTTGTGCTAGCAGAGGAGTGGCACATATTTTTTTGAGTAGACTGAATACACACCAGAGGAAAAGACAGTACCAATAAAAAACCTTAAAAAAAAAAAAAAAAAAAAAACCATGAAGAAAAAAGAATTGCTGGTTCCAATGAAGACGTGCTGAAACCGTGAAAAGAACCTGTCAAATAGCCCCCAGCCCACTGACTTCCATGAAGAGAAAAGCTGATGTCTTTCTTAAATGATCCTTCCCTGTTTATACCACCCCCGAGTTCTACAGCCCACGACTCTAAAATATAGCCTTGCGCTATGAGCTAGTATCTGCTGACTGCCAGCTCATAGGTCACCTTCATTCCACTCAATTCCCAGGCCACAGCTGACATACTATGAAACTGTTTGCACCATTATTTCTCAAAGTTTGGGTGGACCCCATTGATTTAGAAGAGCTTTTCCTCCTAACTCTCAAGTCTAAATGGCCACATCTGCAGAATGTGGAGCATAGTCCCATTGGCACATCTTTGCTCTTTTCCAATGTCTTTTTAGCCTTAGAGTCTGTGTCTATGCCTGCAAATCCCAATGATGCTCAGAGAAAGTTCTGGATGCCATGGCATGCTTGCAAATGAAGACAGGATGTGTCACTGCAGGATGCTGAACAGACTCTGTCTGAGGAGTGCTGGGAACAGGGAAGCAGGGAGAACGTGGACCAGGATTCATGGTCATCCTGAGTGTCACTTCAACAGCTCAGTGTCAGCCGTTTACTTCATTTTTTAAAACAAACTAAAACTGATTGTAACTGCAGTCACTGTATTAAAGTTTAAATGTTTTTACTGTTGACACATGTTCTTCCAGGTTACACACTGAAGAATTTGGTGGTGCAGTTTAGAAATACCCCGCTTCTCTCCCCCAACTTGGTTTCTGACTGGAAGACTTCTTATTATGATGAAAGCACAGAATGCATTGAGGTCTTCCTGGTTATGGGTTCCCTTGGAATTATAGTCTCTCTTCACTTGAACATAGTCCCGTTTTAATATGCAATTTATTTGTAAGCCCGAGAGTCCCATTATCTTCTCAGACAATAATAACAGCTAATGATTATTGACAGCTTACTACGTGCTAGGAACTGTCCTAAGAGTTTCACATTAATTGTTCAGTTAATCCTCCCAACAATCCTGTAAGGTGGATTCTCTCTCTTCCTGCTTAGCATGTAGTAAAAGAGATAACTACAAAACTTACCCAACACCACCCAGGCTCTTTCCATGTTTTCCAGGAATGCTCAAGCATAGTTTGATGAGTTTTAAAGCTATGTTTTTGTGGGTGTAAATGATCTGTTTTACAGTTTCCCCATCATCTTAAAGATTTAAAGAGCTGGGTGGAGGTGCATACTGTTATTGGTGCCAGAGATGTTGGCCAGGTGACATTTCTATGCTTCCTGTGTTAACAGCAAGGACAGCATGAACCTTTCCATTTAATGAGTGATTTCAAGTCAAGGTTTTCATATACATTTTATAAGTAATTCACTCTTGGCCCTCACTGAAGGATCACTTAACTTGTATATTCCTGTCTAAGTAACTTCTCAGGGCTAAAGGTAGAATTGGTGCGTTCTCTGAGGTTAGGTATCTCTAACATCCGGAAAATAGTATCTCTTTTGCTCCCCCACTTGCAAAGGCATCTTGTGAAGAGGAGCAAGCAAAAGCTAAGAGCTTTCCTGTCACAGAGATGGGTCTCCGATTTATAAAAAGAACAAAGCGAATAAATGCCAACTATGTCCAAAGTGTTAAGAAAGTCACTTCTGTTACTTGAAGAGTTTTTTTTACATTAAAAAAAAGTAACCCTCACTATGTGACAACATTCCTCATATTTCTTTCTTTTTTCATTTCATAGGCATTGGTGTTTTGCCTGAATGTATGCCTTTGTGAGGGTGTCAGATCCTCTGGAACTGCAGTTACAGACAATTGTGGGCTGCCACGTGGGTGCTAGGAATTGAACCCCAGTCCTCTGGAAGAGCAGCCAATGCTCTTAACTGCTGAGCCATTTCTCCAGTCCCTCATCATATTTCTTAATAAACAACCTCTGAGGTATATTAAAATGGAGATCAGTGTGAATACATTACAATTATGTTATATTTTAAAACTTACATTTCTGTGAGACTTAAATAATGTAATCAAAGGGAAAAATGTCATACATATATTTTATTTTCACTTATGGTCATCAGTTTACTCACTAAAAATTTGCATGTGGGTTCCCATACTGAGAAAGAAGTATACAGAAGTTCCCACCTTTAATCAAGAAGCTATTTCCAAATTATACCTGCTGAGAAGGGAAAATCCACTTTCTTAAGAGGAGTGTCTCTGAGTATATTAACCACAGTCCAGAATAGGCCCTATGCCCAGAATAGCTGACCAACACAAAATAGATTTCATCTTATTTGTATGCTTTTTCTTTTGCTTTTTTTTTTTTTTTATTGTTTTTCATAAACTTATTTTGATTTTGTTGTGGGGGTTTTGGGGGGGGTGTTTTGAGGAAGAGAGAGAGAGGATGAAGTTAGGTGAGGAGAGGGGTTGGGAAGATTTGGGGAAAGGAATGACAAAATGTATGAAAAAATTAAATAAAAAGGCAGCTTAAAATTCTATTCATCTATAATTCATTTAGAGTCATTTGAATTCATTTGTAAGAAGGGATCTGGGTGCTAAGCAAATTCTGTTGCAAAATTCATGGAAATATTTTTACTGGAGTAACATTGATCTTAGACATCTTGTGACAGATATTAAAATCAAATTTGTGTATTGTATGTGATATGTTTATTAATGTGACTAATTACTGTAAGATGCATATGCAGATAAGTTTTCATAAGTTGTAGTGACACAATGCAGTCAGAAACACAATGTTTCCACACAGGTAGTTCTTTGTGACATAAGTACAAGTAAACCTGTCTAGGAGGGATTTGTGAGGCTGAAATCCAGCTACTGGGTAACCAGAGGGGGTTTCTTATTTTCATATCTTAGGAGATGCAAAACCTCTGTGATTTGTTCTGTTCTTTTTTGTTTTCCATGTTTTGGCTCTTCCTTTCTCATCCCCAATATGGTCCATGAGCAAAATCAGAAAACAATGTAGCCAATGGTGCACGTATGAAATGCAATTCTAGCCCTTGGGAGGCCAATGCCACAGGAATGTTACAAAATCAAGACCATCCTGGACTACAGAGTGAGACCCTATCACATTTTTTAAAAAATGCAGAGAGGGAAGGGAAGAAGAAGGAAGGAAGGAAGAGATATCTATAATCTATAATCCAGTCATTTGCCACCACATTGGCTAATATCATTGTTTTCTAAGCAACAATATTATGTGAACTCTGGAGACTGGTGTTGTGTAACAGTCTCCTCTGAGATTGAAACATTCCATCTAGCTGGGAACCTCCTTAAGAAGGGATGTAAACTTAAACTAGTTCTAGGAAGTCCCTGAAACTGACCAGATTCACTAGTTCACTCCCTCACAGAAGGAACAAGCCAACCTAAAGGCTCTCAGACCAGCCAGACCAGATCAGTTGCCTAGAAGAAGCAGAAACAAGCTGAGCTGTTAGAAAAGGTCAACATAGTCATTAGTAACGGGCCCTCTTCAGTCTGTTGAGCTGCCTGGAGGCTGTGCAGTAGCCTTCAGGTTCCAATTTTTGTGAGCTGTCACCTGTGCTGGGGTGGCATTTGGTGATGCAGCTGTGTGAGTCATTTCCACTCACATCAGTAACCCTTCACCAAGTTGGACTTCAGTGGTATCTGTGTTTTGGTCTGTAGTGGGCTACCTCTGTTGGGTGAATAGACATGTGTGTTGCTTTAACCAGAAACACAAAACGTAGTAGATTCTGACTGTTCACTTTCACAATCTTCAACACAGTAGACAGAAGACTGTTGTACATAAGGTGACTGAGAGTGTAGTTTAGTGGTAGAACTTGCCTAGCAAAACTTTCATTTCTAGCATGGAGGTCGTGTGGGAGTGGGAGTGGTATTTAACTTAAAAGCAAGAATACTAGGCTCCTTAATCTTTTAAACTATCACCACCATGGGTGTGAGTCTTGCTTGGGTCCTAAAACTCCTAAATGTCATAAGAAGTTTCTCCTTAATTCCAGTCCTCCTTATACACCACAGGTAAGGCTAGAATCTATTAATTTGGTTTACACAATTGGGAGTTCAGAACAAAAATCATAAAGTAGCATTCCTGCATAGATATCTGCCATTCCAAAGAAGCTTCTAAGCATAATGGATACTGAATACACACACGTATGTGGGAGGTCCGCTTCCTCTAGTTAGACAAAGCTGTGAAGGAAGAAGAAACGGTCAGGCAAAGGAGGGGGGGCAGGGGCAAGTAAGAGAATGGGATCACAGCAATGCAAGCGACAGAAACAATTACCAACATGCATGTTTATTGAGTACACGTGTCAGCATGTGTTATTTCAGGAACATCTCACTTAGCTGAACCAGAAATCTTCTGTAACCAGGTAAGGGATCCAGTGGAGGGATTGGGACACTAATCCAGCCACAAAACATTCAACCTACAGTCTCTCCTGCCTACAAGATGTGCTAGGGTGATGGTGGTGCAGAACTTGTAGGAGTGGCCAACCAATTACCAGTTCAACTTCACACCCAGTTTGATGTAGTCCTAGAGATAGAACCCCCAGGGCTTCATGAAGCAAGCACTCCACCAACCAAGCTATGTCCCAAGCTGCATCATGTAGAATATTCATTACACGAGAAATTTTAAAGATGTACCTATATGCATGTATATTGGACATGTACCTAGTGTCTGTGGAGGTCAGAAGGTGGATCGAATCCCCTAGAATTGGAGATAAGCAAGGTTGGGAGCCATCATGTAGATGGGTGCTAGGAACCTAACCTAGGTCATCTGCAAAGGCAACACTGCTCTTCATCTGTGAGCCATCTTTCCAGTCTTCATCTATATTATGTTGATCTTGAGGATGCTTTAGGGACTCTAAAACTTTCTTAAATTAGTGTTTGTTCATGGTATCAAAGTGTTGCCTAGATGTATGCATAATTGTGTAGCACAATATAAACTATTCTACAATCTTCACATATCCCTGCCAAAAGGCAATTCTGTTCTCATATGATTCCAGGTAAAATTAAAACTCACTCATAAAGGGTAAAACATGCTTGAAGGTAGGTAATATCTTTCCAACGCTTAGTCATTGAAGAAGAGGCAGGTGTCCCTTGTCATGGGGAAGAGATATGTTGGGGGGAAGTTTGCAGTGATGACAGTGTTTTAAATCAACTGCAAATATGTTACACTGATAGATGTTAAATAAATTAAAGCATAGGATAAGTTTTAATGTATTTTAATAGTTTTTATTATGTTGTCAAAAGTGATGTAAAATTATTTTTAAATATGTAGTGTATCAGACCAATGAACAAACAAAAAGAAAAGAAAAAAAAACTCAAAAAAGTTAATGAGATATCATTATATTCAAATCATTAACAAAATCTATATAAAAACAATAATGGCATTTAAGATTAATGAGAAATCAGGTGTGGTGGCACATGTCTGTAATCCACCACTTGCGGGGCTGACTAAGTCAGGAGACTGCAAGTTTGAATTCAGCTCAGTTTAAGCAGCGAGAACAAATCTCAACAAACCACAATGATAACAACAATAAGAATAAGAGCAAAGGTCACTTCAACACTGGTGCTGAGCTTATCAGCTAAGGAAAATTAAATTTTATATGAAAATCTTACAGTATTTTAGCATAAAAATAACTAGAAGAAAATACAGGTAATATGCTTATGCTTTAGAACAATCAAGTACACTATCAAATATAGTAGTAAATAAATGGGAATATATTTTGTGTCTCATGCAAAAGTTAAAATGTCAAAATATAGACATAATATGAAAATGCAAAATACAATATGAAACTAAAAACAAATGATAATCTGGGAATGATAGGATAAAGGTAACACATAAAGATATACCAAGAAAGAAAGAAAGAAAGAAAGAAAGAAAGAAAGAAAGAAAGAAAGAAAGAAAGAAAGAAAG